>VMDO01016358.1:12515-48231 GCA_007922755.1 Pedetes capensis | reverse complement strand
TTGATAATGGTAGGCAGTTTATTAAGGACTTGGATGAAAACAACTGTGAAGAGTTACAAGGATTCATAAACTTCCTTTTGCCTACTCCAACGCCACCCTCTCCGATTGTCTTCCAGTTTCTGTATAATGCTTGTCTCGTGCATAATAATTTCCTCTTTTCCTCCATTCCATTCAAGAACAGTTTTGCCTTTTCAACTAGTTACTGTTACCACCATTTAATAAGAAGGTTTTGCTGGGCTTTCTAATCGAAAACTTGCTTTTATCTTTCTTCATGAAAGAATTGAAATGGCTTCTTTCAGGTTGCTGTAGCCTCTGGGGAGATAAGGACCCTGCGGTTAACAGGATGAGAGATTTTTGTTTAGAAATTTTTATTTAGACAATGAAAAATGACCTCTGTAAACTCAAAGCTATCTTATTTTGGGGCTTTAGGCTTCTGGCAGATAAATCAATTGGGCCCTTGGGACAGCAAAGGAAAAACCTTTGCAGTAACTATGTCAGGGCAACGCAATAGATTTGTTGTGAGTATGCAGTTGTGTTGAATATAGAATGCACTTAAAAATAAATATCATTTTATTTTCTATTAAATATTCAAGATCTGGATTCTATTCTCTTCAGCTGTTGCAAAGAAATATTTCTTTTTGTGAGGCAAACTGGAGAAAGCAGATTTTTTTAATGTGTAAAATATGTGGCTATTGTTGGTGTTTTGATTTTAACTTTTTAATTATTTACCTTTCTGTTGTCTGATACAGACTTTTTTAGATTTAAATTCTTAATGTTATATCCTCATATTAAAAAAATCAGTATCAAAAACTGCTCTTTTGTGGGTAAATAAGTTCATTGTTACCTAAATAATACAATAGTAGTTTGTCTGAAATATGCTTTTCCCGATTGCTGTAACATTTTTCACACCTGTTCTTAGGCTCAGGGAGTTTTGCAGATCCTCACAGCATGAATTTGCACTGCATGTTCACTCTGAAGAAAGAATGTTGCACTTGGCTTTGTGCTTTTTTACCTATGCCATGTAGACTGCAGATTCAGGGTGAAAAAGTATTCAGAAAAATCTTTAAATTTGACAAGGAAACAAACCAGGAGACAGATGCTCACCCAACGTGCATGAATGTGCAGTGTTAGTGATGAGATTATTGATCAACAGAGTGAAGGGTCAGTTTAAAAGGGGTTAATTTTTTCTATTGCATGGGACACTTTTACCCATATTTTGCAATGTCATTAAGGTTATGATGCAAACCAATAAAAGACATGAGATGAGAAATTAAAGTATCCTGGCATATAAAGGTGCAAAATGCTTGGGAAATATTACATGAATAATCACAATAAAAATGGGAAATGCAAAGTGAGATTAAGAACATAATCAAAAGCCATGCACCCCCCTTCCTTTCTTCAACTTTAGGTCTGACTGATAACTTGAGAGTGGAAACAAAACTATTTGATTAACCTCTTCTTACCTTTTTAGAAATCCCCTTTTCCTTTTTCTCTTCCTTTATCAGTTACTTAGTGTTAGACCATAGTTAGAATTAATAAATTAAACACATTTATTTATTTTGACAGCCTTCAATTTAGAACATTGAATAATATAAAAATATAAAACAATGTTACTGTTTAAATATCCATGATTTAGCCACAGTGACTCTTCATTATTATCATATGTAGGTTTCAAATTTAGGGACATAAGGACATATAGATTATATATTTATATATTTAAGTCCCCCATGTGTCTGTTAGCTTGTCAGGCTGGGGGAACTTGCATGCTATTGTGCTGCTGAAAGCTATGCCACTGGTATTTCAGATACCAGCAGAGCCACCCATGGTGGGTAGGTTTCAGCTGAACTTCCAGACTATGATAGACTAGGGAGTAGGATGTGGCAGCCCACTCCCAAAATGATTAGTCATTGAAAACCCTATGAATAGCAGAGAATCACTGTCAAATATAGTGCCAGATAATGAGCTCCTTAGGCCAGAAGGCATTCAAGAAATGACTGAGTCACCTACTCAAAGTAGAATCAGCCTTAATATGGGAATGGAGTAAAGCCCTTGGAAACTCCATTTGCTGATGTGGCATGACTCAAAATGAGAAGTAACACAGTGACTGCAACAATAAACTCAAACATAAAAAGATTGTGTCCATGGCACAGTGTCAGATAGCGTTTTGTTCATTGTACATATGGTCACTATGAGTCAGTTTTGACTTGACACCTAGCACACATATATTTAAATAAATGTAAATATAAATATATAAGTATATATATATTTGTATATAAGTTTTCATTTCTAATAAAAGTGGCATGGCACCAATCTCAAAGTGTTGTTATAAGGAAGGAATAAGGAATAAACTATATTATATCTAAGAAATGCCTGCAGCCATAGTGCCCTAACATCTGATCCCACCTGATCTCTGAAGCTAAGCAGGGTTGGCCTGGTTAGTTCTTGGATAGGAGACCACCTGGGAATATCAGGTGCTGCAGGCTAAGGAGAAGGACCTAACAATCCACTCCTGAAACAATCCGCTGAATAGCAGAGAAGCACTAACAATAGTGCCAGGCATGGCACGGTATCGAAGATTGCTTTGTTCTGTTGTGCATAGGGTTGCTATGAGGGGAACCCAACTCAACAGCACCTAACAATAAACAACCATACAACCTAAGAAACGGATATAGTAACAGTAGCTAATGGTTTTTGAGCCCTTGCCTTGGTAGTTATTATTTACATATATTCATTTATTCCTCACAAGGATCATAGGGGTATATATTACCATATGCTAATGACTGGAGATAGACATAGAGCAGTTAATTAATTTATCTGCTAGTAGATGGCAGGACTTATAAGCAAGGCAAGAAGCCTGTGCTCTTAACTCCCACAGAATGGTCCTTTGTGCCATGTGCACAGTGTGCATTCAGTAAACATTGTCCCATTTCTTCCTTTTTTCAAAGTCTAATTTATTACTAAGATATTTATGACCATCCCTTGTGATATGGATATTAATGTATTTGGATTTTTAAGGAAGACTATGTATTTAAATTTAGAGATCTAATTCAGTTATTAGGTCAAAATATGCTAATTTATTTTAGCTAAATTTTTCTTTAAAACAATATGTTGCATCAGAATATTTTATTCAATAAATCATCAGCATTACCATGTCCCTAATATCACATTACCTACTGTTGATTATGCAGAGTAAGTTATATAGTTCAGAGTCTTCATCAATAAGTTTCTTAAAAAGCAGGAAAGAATACATTTACTTGAAACCAGTAGAAAATTATTTAAAATATTGTTTTTAATTGTTAGTATAACCAAAATTATTGTTGGGCTATATAATATAGGTAAAGTCAATGAGCTATCAATCTGAAAAATATATTTGGTTACAATTAATAATGAATAGTTTGTGGGAAAATGTCCAAAATTCATTAGACAGTTTGAAAATTTAAATCCACATGCACACTAGAAATGATGTGAGCAGTTATATTTATAAATTATTCATGAGTTCTGCACTCAAGAAGTTTCATTCACCCTATTATTTGACTTTTTGTTTTATAACTTTCTGAAAAATAATTGTAAATATATAGAGAGAATGCCCCAAACAACAAAACCGTTGCAATGGTTACAAAGCCCATTCACTAAAAGACCATGCATGCTACACTAAGTTGATCTTCAGACTCCCACCCTGGACTTATGACTATGCTTATCTGTTTTCCAAGCTGATTGCAGGTTCAAAATATAAACTGAAAACAAAACAAAACAAAACAAACAAAAAAACCTCTTTTAGGGGCATAGAGATAACACTACAGAGACCTGTAGATCCCTGGTAGTGTTTAACTCTGTGTCCTGTACAATAACTAATGTTGTAGAAATATGTAGAAATATGTAGAATCAAATGGCAACAGAGGAAGAGAAATGAAATTACAAAAGTAAATAAGGAAATAGTACTGTACCAGACCCTGTTATTGTTCAATGTAAGAGCCAGTGCACTCTGAACGCTCTTTGAAGCGTTACTTTACAATATCTCATGTTCATAGTTATAAGATTATTTTATCTGTTAAAGTTAATTCAGATTTTAAGCATGATATTTAAGATATCAAAATAGTACATGAAATTATTTGAGAATATTTTCATTAACTATCTTAGTTTAAAAAAAATCACACAGAAATTGAAAACTTCTACAGAAGGAGATAGAAAATAATAAAAACAAAGAGATAAAAGTGAGGATCAAAATAGTAAGTAGTGACATAATGATGTTGATGACCAGAACACTAAGACAAATGGGAATTATCAGTCAAGGTCTCAACCAGAAACTGTCATATATCTGTTTGGATAAATTGGAAAGTATTATTTATAATGGGATTATTCACAAATGTGTAGGTGGAGATGGTAAACAAAACAAGACAAAAAACAAACAATACCCCCAAGAAAACCCCAAAAAAGACCTGTTACCACTTCACACCTTGTTCCCAAAAGAGAGAGATAGAGCCACCTGTTACCAAATTCGAGAAAGACAGTCATGAGGAAATTCCCTCCAAAGGAGAGGTTAAGGAATTTAGCCAGCTGAGAAAAGTTGGCAAGGGAGGAAACAGAATAATAAACATCCTGACCCCAGTCCTTCATTCTTCCAGTTTGTTGCCCATGCTTTGCATCAACTAAACCCACCTGTAAGCTATAAGTTGAGCACAGTTATTGATGGAGTCCTTGTAGGTTAACCCCTCAGAGCAGAGAGTAGGGTGGATAGTGACTTTATAGAGATGAAGGAAAGATAACTGGCTTCATGACCCAAAGCAAATTAATGTCTGAAAACCCAAAGCACTGAACAATTGGGATACCATTAAAATTGTTGATAAAATTTAAGGAGCAGTGAGGAAATTGAAAGTTCGGAAATGATTAGAATTTTGTGAAACAAATATTCTAAAAACATCCAAAGAGGATGTAGAATTCTCTAAGCAAAATGTTGTGTGTATGCAGGCACCTAGCATGTCCCTGTGGCCAATGTACCTCTGTAGAGAAAGACAGAGAGGGAAAAAGGCTTTAAGCTAGAGGACATTGATTTGGAAACACATTTCATATTAAAATTTTAGTTCTTTACGAGCAGATAGCCTTATTTTCTCTACCTTGTCATCCTTATCTGAATCTACAGCCTGAATTACAGTGAAGCCAATGAGACACAAAATTTAAAGAAGCACCAAAATACTCAGAAATCAATACAAATACTATTTGACTGCAATGTGGTACTTAAAAATGAAAATCAATGTAAAAAGGATGAACAAAATATCAAAATATTAAATAAAGACAGGTTACTGCTTGTTTTATGACCCTGTGTAATTATACTAGAGAAAAGTGGTTTCCAATCAGTCCATGGTCCCTGAGCTCTGTGAGTGCTATAGCCCACACCAATTAGGTTTATAAGGGTTAATGTGGTTTGTAAACAGACTGGTCCATGTGAGGTTTTATATGTATTTGTGGTTATGGGTAGAGAATTTTTATTAACATGTTTCCCACTGGATCCAAAATATGTGGAGATATTTTGATAAGTTTATACAAACGTACATATTTTTCATTTTGCCTCAAGTTCCATTATGACTAAGCACCCAATGGTTGAGCATCATTTCTTATCCATAGATGATAACATGTTTAGTGAATGAAAAGTGATTTATTTATTTATTTATTTATTTAATTGTAATACTGGGGATTGAACCCAGGGCCTCATGCTTGCTTGCTTGCAGACTGCCTCTGGTCTTGAATTTGTGATTTTCCTGCCTCTATTTCCCGAGTTGCTGGGATTACGGGCATGTATCATCATGCCTGGCTTGATTAAATAAATTTTTGTACTTATTTCTTTCTTTAACTCTGCATTACTAATACCCGATGTCCTTGCTACTTTTTATTTTTGTTACAAATTTATGGTTTTCTTATATCTGATATTTTCCCTCAAAATTGTAAGGGCTGTTTAAGGACATGATTAGGGATGTATGGCTCCTCAAATATGACTGTTATAAAATCCTGTGAATAATCCGTTAAACAAGAAATTTTATAATGATAATTTACCAAAAGTGCCAGATTTTCCCCACTTCCCTTACTGCCTCCAAACCTATAGTCTTCCTTGGTTTCTTCTCAAATTTACTTAAAGTACAATTTTCATACTCAATAAGGTTAAGCATTTCTAAATAATCAGCTTTTAATATTGCAGAAAATTTTAGTTTTGTGAGACTCTAAATTACTATCTACTCTTAAATTGTTCCTTCTGGGTATTATTAAATTTGCATTTAATTTATTTTGTATACTGTCCCATTTGGAACTATGTATTTCTTAAAATTACATATGTCTTGAAACTCTGTAATATCTAGCAGGTCAGTGTGAAATAAATATTAATTAATAATAATTATAATAGGAATGGCAAAGCAATTTAACCTTGTCATTGCTTTGATCACATTATACTTCCTTAAGTCCCCACTGGAATAATATTGATTTTTACAACAAGCATAATTTCTTATCCTTGAAAGCTTTGTCTTTGGTCTCCATTTTAATGTCTCCCATGATTGTTTTGTTAGATGTAGATGATGTGAGAAGAGACTCCATTGCATTATTTATTTTTTCCATAACTAATACCTGAATAAAGCAAAGGTAATATTTGGCATGAGAAACTTCTAAGAGCCAGATTCTATAAATGCATACAATCAAGATTGACTTTCAAGAGATTTGGGAAATAATATGATTTTTAAAAAATATAGTGTTGATTTTTAAGTAGATAAGAAAGTGTTCTTCATAAAGTCTTATATATTATTTATGATCCTATCTTTAAAAACATTTTAATGAGAATGTTTTACTTAGATCTTCAAATTGTGCATTTGTTGAACCAGTTCACTTACTGGTCCATATCCACATAACTCATGCTTTACAGTCATAGACTAGTGTGACATAGTGTAATAGAAAATGATACATTGCCTGAATTTAAAGGAACATGGACTATTTCTGGATCTGCCGTGCAGCATGAGATCTGTATCACATTTGAAACAAAGCTAACCAAGCAGACAGAGCAAAAAGATATCTATAGCATCCATTAATCAGAGTAAAGTATGTTTTTTTCAGCATCTTACTCTATTTGCTTGGTATATTTTAAGGCTGAAACAGACCAAAAATATCCTTAGTGACCATTCACACTGATTCTTACATGATTGTATTTAAAGAAGCATCCCCTGAATAAACCGCAAATCCAGTTTGACTGAAAATTGTTAAATAGTTAATATTATGTATAGTCCTTTATTTCTCGTCTTTCCTCACTGGGGTGCCATTAAATATTCTGCGATGTATAAAGCCAATTAAATTAAAAATAAGTTAAAGCATGTTGTTTACAAGAAATACAAATTTTAAATTACTCCAAATTTTAACAGGGAGAACAAACAAGATAGTAGAATTAAACCACCAGATGTATAGTCACTCTTACGGAACACCTCCAGCTTGAATAAGACTTAAAATTCTTTGATTCAGAATTGCCACATTGCTTTAAGAAAGGCAATTATGATCTCTCTCCACTCTATGAGGTGTATTAAGCATCCTCAGGCTCTCACATAAATTTATCTTGTCTTTCCCAAGGGCTCTCCATACTCAAATCATTGAATTTAAGCCACTATTGTTCTGCCATTCAAATTAGTTATTCATCTCCCCCACCCTGTAATGGACCTTAAAAGCAAAATACTTGTCACCTTACTGGAATTAGGCATGTATGACACAAACTCTGCCCTCACCCAGATTTCATTAATCCTTTGCTGTGTATGTTGTTGTTGTTAGGTGCCCTCTAGTTGGTATCCAACTCATAGAGACCCTACATACAATAGGCAAAACACTATTGTCAGTGCTTCTCTGCTGTTCATAGGGTTTTCAATGATGGATTGATTTTTGGGAGTGGGTTGCCAGGTCCATCTCCCAAGCCTACAGCACCTGGTGTTCCCAGGCGGTCTCCCATCTAAGTACTAACCAGGCCCCATCCTGCTTAGTTTCTGCCATCTGACAGGATTGGATGCCACAGGGCTAGGGTGGCAGGCCACTATGTATGTTAGTTTCCCTTTTTTCAGTACATCATTTCCATATGCTCTGTCTTTCTTTCCTTCATAGCTACACTTCCATTCCCCTGAAATAATTACTCATAGGCATTTTGGATATTGAAAATAGATATACTCATCAAGAGTTTTTAAGTGATCTCAGTTACTGAGTACATATGGTTAATTCTCACATCTTTATTTTGATTTCTGGTCTAGTCAAATCTTCACAGCTGCACTAGAGTCCCCCATCCTTGGAGATCAGCTAAAAGTGCTATGTCTTATATACATCTTCCACACTGAAATAATAATCGATTCACCATTCCACAGTCCCCGTTAACCTCATCACTACTTTCATAGCTGGCTAGGCTGTACAACATGAAGAGAGTCATGGAGGTGGGAAAGAGGAAAACATGCTTGGGGAATGATATTCTGTAGCTATTTGATCTATTCACTCAATATTATTCCTCAGCCTAGAAATAACATTTAACAACTTTGCTGTACTATTTCTACATTTACCTTTCCATATTTTAGTCTCACAACCTCTCTGAGCGCAGTTTCCATTCCATTACTTCATGTCCAGTCTCTCCCCTCATCTTTGTCATGTAGTAATGTATTTTGGGTGCAAAGGAAGAAACAATCTTTCACACATCTTTAATACTTCCTTTTTCCCTACTGTACTAAAAGGACACTCTCTTATTATATTCCATTTTGTTCTTTTAACCTGTTTTCCTTGATAGACTTTATAAAGCTCATTCAAATCAAAATAATCTCTTGTTTATAGAGAAATTAGAAATCGGAAAAAAGAAATTTGAGAAGGAGAAATTCTTTCTTTTCTTCCTATTCATCCTGCCTTTCCTTCCATTCCTTTCCATTGTGCTTCCATCCTCCCTCCTCTCCTTTTCTCTTCTCTCTCTTCTTCCTTCCCTCAGTCCCCTCCCACTCTGGTCCTCTCCTTTCCCTTTCTTCTGTCTTCCTTGTGTGTCTTTATTTTCATTCATTAAACACCTATTGAACACTCCCATGTTTAGGTACTTTAGAGTCAGAATATAAAAATGACACAATTCAGCCTCAGGCAGAGAAGTAATAAGTCCTGTCAAAATTCTCACAACACATTTTAAGGGAAATATCTACATTTCATAGAGGAGGAAACTAAGGTTGGGAAAGATTACATAATATACACAGGCTATGGAGCATATAAAAATTAATGTGGGATTCAAATCTAGAAATTGCCAGTTCCAGAAACCATATATTTCCTACCAACCAACTTGAAATTCCAGTCTAGGAAGTGTTGGGCACCAAGAAAAAGAGGTGGGTACAAATGAATTGGAGTAATCAAGCAAAATTTCTATAGGGCAGAGTTCACAGTGGGCTTTGGTGAGATAAGGCTGATGAGGTTAGGAAGAGATTTGAGTATGCTCAACATTAGGCCATATTAATCAGGTTAAAATTAATCCTGTGAGCATTGGGAAATCGGTGAAGTGCTTTACCTAAGGGGGTGACAAGGCAAGATTTACAAACTGGAAAGTTAACTTTCAGGTCAGAGAGAATGTGTGGGGATGATTAGTGCAGCTAAAGCAGTGAACTAGGATGATGTGATTCAAAAAATATTTAAGTAAAAATAAATTATATATAAAATGCTATTCCTCAACAGATTTGATATGTGGATTAAAGGACAGGAGATTTCTAGATGATTCATATGTTTCTGCTTTCTATTCTGGTTAGAAACCCTGTTTGATTTAAGTGAGGATGAAGAATTGAAATGTTACTGGAACACACTGGATATGCAAAACAGAAAAATATATAAAATAAGAAAATGTATAGGACCAAGTTATGAAGAGCTGTAGCATTAATGACTGGATAAAAGAGGTGTGATCTTGGAAATTAACACTGAAAATGTTCACTTGCATTAGTGGCTGGAGGTCATTGTTAACCTTAGCAAGGGATGTTTGGAGTCAAATTCAAGTCAGATGGGAATTGAAGTTAGATGATGGAGTATGGAAGTGGAAGGAATACTTCTGAAGAGAGGCAGTGATACTGATCAAGAGAGAGTTCAGAAGAAATCATAGTTTGCCTTTTCCCTTTTCTAACATCTTGAAAAATAATTCTATGCTTAAAATAATTTGAAAATGTACAGTAATAACACAATAATTTCCATAGATTTAATGCTTTCATTTTTCACTATTACAATACTACTTTTACCATTTAAGTTTAAAATCGTTAAGAGAACAGAATCATGAATCTATTTTATTTGTATCCATTCATAGTCTCCTTCTACTTTTGTATATGCATACATAAACTGATCAGTTAGTCATCAACTATTTATTACATGTACCCTATTAATGAAAAAATTATTCTACTGGGACCAGAAGTTTTCTATCAGAATTTCATTAATTTGTATATTTTTATTCAAATGATAACCTTAAAATAGTAACTAACTGTGTTTTAGATGATCTGATTAAGCATTAAGTCCCGTCACGAAACTTTAGTGCATAGATTTGCATTTGTCATTTGCATTTCATTTTTTTCATATGAAGTTATGGTTTTCTACATGAAAAAAATCTATATTGAACCAAATGGAGGAAAATTGGGGAAAACTGAATTCACATACAATCATGGAATGCAAACCTCTGGACCAGAGAAAGCTGCTTTGTCAATACAATCACATTCTATTGAATAACACATAAGAATACATAGATCCATTTGTATATGCACTAAGTATTAAAAATAGTAATGAAGTCATGACTGTACAATGAAAAGTTATCTTCCATTCTGAAGTGTAGCAGTGACCAGATTGGACAGACATTTAATGAAGTTTAGTAGCAGTGTAAACATTTTATTCAAAGGAAGAATAAAGCTTATGAGTCATCAAGCAATCCCTTATTAAAATTGGCAAGATAATAATTAAGTGTAATATTTGATCCTCTTGGACTAGCAAAACACTGAATTCACTAATAAATCCCACTTTGTGCAACATATGTAAGTAGAGATTCTCTGTAATAAATGTAAAGCTCATAATACAAAGTCATATTATGTGAATTGCTGGGCTTGCATCTACTTCTTTATGTAATTAGCATGTTTTTTACTTTATGTAAAAATATAAAAATAATATAAATTTTAATTTTAAAAACTCTTTTTTAAATTTATAGTTGGTTTTTTTATTATCACACACATTTTAATGACATTATAATAAAATTATATAGATTATCCTAGAGAAATATGAAATTTATTTTTCCCTGAAAGTGGTCCAAATATCTTACCCAAACTGAAAAATACTAACTCAAGACATTTAGAATAAGGCAAAACTTTATAAAACATTCCAATTTTCACCACAAGGCAGCTTAAAATCTAATCAATGTGATGAAACCCAGTGGATCTTGAACCACAAGAATGCATACCATTGCAGTTCAGAGAACACAAATGTCAGGCGGGCCTTATTATTTTGTTCAGGACTTAGGAGTTGAACCCAGGGCCTCACACATACTTTGCAAGTGCTCTGCCATGGAGATGCACCCTTAGCCCTCTTTTAAAAATTTTTTTTGTCTTGAGACGGGCTCTCGCTCTGGCCTCAAACTTGCGAACCTCCTTCTTATGCCTCCTGAGTCGTTGGCATTACAGGCATGTATCACCACACTGGGCCTGGTCAGGTCAGGTAGGCTTTGACTTCATGGATAGCATCAAGGAAGTAGAACTTGGCTTGGTCCTTGAAGCTAGGATAGAAATTGTCTTGATATTCTAGGCGAGGGAGATGAGTTAAGTGACAATAAATGGAGATACACCCAGAATAATGAGGGCTGCAGTTTAGCAGGAATATGCTTTTTGAGATTTTTGTGTTGTACAAAAATATTTCAAATTAGATGATGTCTCATACAAAATTCATGAGAAATCAGTAAAATAAAGGAAAACTATAAATAACATTAAAGCGAAATAACCATTGGGTTTTAGATGACTATTATGATAAAACTAGATTCATTATTAAGTTTACTGCTATTTATTCCATCTCCCCCCATTTTTGTGGTTCTTTCCCTGTTGTATTTCACATCCTACAGGGAAGTGAGATTTGTGAAATTACCTAGATTATGTCTTACCTTCTTTCTCCTTTTCCATTCTTCTATGAAAATTAATAAAATACTTTCTAATTACAGCCATTCTGTTCCTTCAGCTTCCTTCGGTTCAGTCATGTGAATTCTTCAGATGAGGGATATTTATGTAAAGTTGTCCTTGGAAATGTCTGGAAAGTTGTCCTTGGAAATGTCTGCAGTCAGAATGACAATTGATGAGAGACATTTTTTTCTTCAGTGGAAACCAATTCAAGATCTAATGTTTAGCATTGTTCATGTGGGTGTGTTTTATATATTTAAACTGCCGTCATATAAAAGTTGATCAAAAAAATGTTGACCAGAAAAGAAATATATGACACTTAACAACATATAATTTTAAGTCATAGATTTCATTTACCATTTAACATTACTTAATAAATAAAAATATTTGCTATACACGCCATGTCATATATTTGATAAATACTAGATTTGTTTTGATTTTTATAGATTTCTATAATGAAATGACAGTATATGTTCTCCCAGTGAAGTAAGTCATCCTATGCTACAGAATATCCTTGAAAACGGCAACCTCCTAGAAATGTAAAGATACCCTCCTTCTAGCAATAAGAATTTCCTCAGAAGTAGAACCTTTTCTAAACATATTAATATTTTCAAAAAGATGATAACCCTGTCAGGGATTAGACAGTCTCCAGGGTTAAAACTATAATCTGGTAAATAACTTTCAACAGAGTATCTGTTTCTCCCCGAACAGGAAACTTTCTCATCAGGGAATCCCACAGATATTCATTTCTTCAAAGACAGGACCATTAAAACATGTCAGAATCTTCAAAGTGTGAAACATGCCACCCCTTAGCAAAATGAAGTCCTTTAAAGTAGAAGCCCAACAGCATTATGAACACTCAGAAGGAAAACTCCCAGAGCTCTACAAAATACTGCTTCCAGTACCCAACCCTCAGATTTTAATTTTAAAGTGTTATGCAGATGGTACATAATCTACTTTTTTTGATAGACTGTATTTTTTAGAACAGTTTTAAGTTCATAGCAAAATTCAGAGGAAATAAAGAGATTTCTTTATATACCCCTGCCTTCACACATGCATAATCTCCCTCATTATCAATATCCCCCACCAGAATGGTACATTTGTTAAAACTGATGATCCTACATTGACACATCATTTTTACCCAAAGTTCATAATTTACAGTAAGATTCACTATTGGTGTAATGGATTCTATAGATTTGGAAAAATATGTAATGACTTGTATCCACCAATACAGTAACACACAAAATAGTTTCTCTGGTTTTCCTTCTTTTGTAAAAAAGAAATTGTATAGATTATCCGAGAGAAATATGAAATTTATTTTTCCCCGAAAGTGGTCCAAATATCTTACCCAGGGCTGAATCCAGGGCCTTGCACATTCTTTGCAAGTGCTCTACCAGTAGGCTGCATATCCAGCCCATTTTTAATTTTTTTGTCTTGAGACAGGGTCTCACTAAGTTACTAAGGCTGCCTCTAGCCTGTAACCTGTGATCCTCATGTCTCTGCCTCCCAAGTCACTGGGATTACAGGTGTGTGCCACTACACTTGGCTAGTTTCCCTGTTGTAAAAATCCCCTGTGCTCAACTTATTTATCTCTCCCTCCCTCTGATCCCTGGTAAGCATTAATCTTTTTATTGTCTCCATAGTTTTGCCTTTTCCAAAATGTCATATAATTGGAATCAAAATTTTATGTAGCCTTTTCAGCTGGGCTTCTTTCACCTAAAATTCCTCCATCTATTTTCATAGCATCATCTGGATATAAATATATGCAGGTTTTTCTGTAGATACAAATTTTTAACTTCCTGGGTAAATACCAAAGAAAGTGATAGGTGAATCATATGGTAACGGTATGGCTAATTTTGTAAGAAACTTTTCAACTGTTTCAAAGTAGCTACACCATTTTGCATTCCAATCAGCAATAAATGAGAGTTTCTGTATATCTTCTTCGTTCACTTGTTTGTTGTTGTACTGCGGTTTAAACACATGGTTTTATGTAAGCTATCTCTATCACTGAGCTACAATCCCAGACCTGCATATCTTCTTTGGTAAGGTATCTGTTACAGTCTTTGGCCCATTTTTTAATCCAGTTGTTTATTTTCTTATTTTTTAGTTTTAAGGGTGCTCTGTGTATCTGGTATAACAATCTTTATCAAATATGGGTTTTGCAAATATTTTCACTAAGTCTGTGTGCTTGTCTCTTCATTGTTTTGACAATATCCTTTCCAGAGCAGATGCTTCAAATTTTAATGAGTCCAGCTTATCAACTATTTCTTTCACAGATCCTGCCTTTGCTATTATATGTAAAAATTTACTGACAAAACCAAGTTATCTTGATTTTCTCCTATATTATTTTCTAGGGGTTTTATAGTCTTATGTTTTACATTTAGGTCAGTTATCCATTTTGAATTAATTCTTGTGAAGGATGTTAGGATTCTGTCAAGATTTATATATTTGCATGTGGATGCTCAGTTGTCCTAGCATCATTTGTTGGAAGGACTATACTTTCTCACTCTTATTTCCTTTATTCTTTTGTCAGATATTATTTGACTGTGGATCTGTGGGTCTACTTCTGGCCTCCATTTTGTCCCATTGGTCTATGTATATCTTCTTTCACTTCTCTTGATTAGTGTAATTTTATAATAAGTCTTGAAGTTGGGCAGGGCCAGTTCTCCAACTTTGGTCTTCTTTCAATATTGTGTTGGCTATTCTTGGTCTTTGCCTCTTCAAATAAACACTATAATCAGTCCATTAATATGCACAAAGTAACTTGCTGGGATATTTGCTAGGATTGTATAGAATCTATAGATCAAGTTGGGAAGAATTAGTATCTTGACATACAATCTACTTTTGAAATGTTCCCATTTCATTTGCATCATTTTAACTAACAGTAAAATGTTGGATGATCTATTTATCAATTTAAAAACTTAGTATCTATATTCCCTTATTCTAAAAATATATGAGTATTAAACAGAATCCTAAGGAATTGCATTGTCTAGTTCTCTCTGTTCTAGTTATTTGTGATGTAGAAGAGGAGCATAAAAGTCAGGAGAGCAAGTTTTTTGAGGACAAGTAAGTCATCTTGATTATTTTACTTTTTATTTAGGGAAGAATATTCTTCTGATTCACCTACATAATAGTGGTATTGTAAGACAAAGTTAATACCAGGGAAAGCTTTTGTGAAAGTGATGAGTGCTCAGTCACCATAGTCATCATCATTATCAATTATGTGATTCTCATTATTTTCTACTCTAAAATTTGTATGTTGCCAGAAAATGTATTTTTTTTGTCTGAAGTTTAAACTTGAATAGATTGTAAGGTTGTATGTAAACTAATGATGACAAATAAATTGAATGTCTCAGAAAAGTTACTAAAATGCATACATGCTAAGACAGAACACAGAAAATATTTATAGTAATAATTTGTTCTCATTTTTACTTATTATTATTATCTGCATAATTAATCCAAGTATTGATTATAATAGAAAATACAATAGAAAATCATATCTATGGGATTCCATTTCTAAAAAGATTTGGAAAGCCAATTCAGAATGTATTAATTTTGAAATTATGAGGATCAGGAGCAAGAAGTGGGTCATGTTAATTCTCTTTTTTCTTCCTCAATTATTTATTTTCCCAAGGTAGTGATAACAATCTTCATTCAAAGGAGGACTAAAATCACATATATGTATATGTAAATCTTTAATATATGATAGAATTCAATAGTATATATAATAAAAGCTTATATTACCAATTAGATGTATAGATGTAGTTAGAAGATCCCATGCACAAAATTGAATGGATTTGAATTTCAGAAAGGAATGTGGTCACAAAGTTTTAGAGTTAACTGATACTGTTTTTGTTACTCTATGTGTCTTCTTTACCATAGCTGAAACCAAATTGCAAAGGTAATCTTCTATCTAGTAACAAAAATTACTTAAACCTTATTAGCCTTCTAATTCTATAACTTCAAACAACTTGATTTTCTGAATTCTCAACATTAACAGTTTTTCTTACTAGAATCTTGAAAATTGTCATTTCTCAGGAATGGGAGCAGTCTGTAGGAAGCCAAGCCTCAATGCAAAAACTATGACTGTAATGGAAACTGGGGGTAAATGTTAATTATCCTTACATGCAGTAGTAGATATCTGAGAGGGATGTTTCCATGTCCACTACAGTAGATGAGAGCTACTATATTATTTATACAGATTCTCATGGTGCCAAGAAAACAAAGGTATCAAAAGAAAACCAAAGTATTTAAGCATTTATTATGTTCCAGGTATTTTGAATATTTTCATACTTGTTATCTCTTTCAAATCTTATAGCAATTCTAAGAAGTCAATCTGATTATTATTTTAATAAATATGTAAACACAGAGGTCATCTTAATTTTGAGGAAATTCTTGAATAGTACATCCTATTTATTTTAACCAAATTGTTAAATGAATGCCCTGGTAGAATTCTAGAAAATATTTTTATCTTGGGAAAGATGGCATAGAATCAGGAATCAAAAGGTAAACCTTACTTATTCACTATTAAAAAGGTGATATGAAGGATTCTGTGTCTTAAGAGTTTAGAGAAAATAACAGTTTCAACATTTAGAATAATTAACCATGGACATTTATATCTATTCCGCAGGCTCCCTAGTGTCAGTTTAATTGTAATGTCAAAAGCCATATGCTTTTGAACTTTAATTTTCTCATTTTAAATAAAATGAATCTGGCTTCTTTTTGTGATCATAATCAGGTCACAAAATTTATACTAACAAATTTCTTGTGCTATTGAGTCTTTCTGGCTTAATGGAAGATTTGAGGTAAGCTCATAAGAGATGCTTTGAGTCCCACAGAGATAAAATAACCAGGCTGAAGAGCTATGGTATTTTACTTTAAAGTAAATTACACACCATTAAACTGAGATCTCTTGCATTGTCAGGAATAATGCCCAACTACTGAACATGAAGGAGGATGTTCTCAACCTGTGGTTCTTAAAATTTCTGACTCATGACTTTTGTGTATTGTAGGTTCATTTTGTAGGTGATATTTTTTGAATATTAGAAATTAAAACTTAGAAAAAAATTAAACATTGTGAAACAATGTGTTTAAAAATAGCAGTACTAAACCTATTACATGCTAATATAGATAACATATTTTTAACACTGTGTGTGGTGGTGCATGCCTATAATCCTAGCACTTGGGAGGCTGAGGCAGGAAGATCAACTTGAGTTTGAGGCTAGCCTGGTCTGCATAGTGAGTTCCAGGCCAGTTTGGGCTTCACAGTGAGACCCTATCTAAAAAAGAATAAATAAATAACACATTAAAAAAATAACTACTATTTCCCAAATGAGCAAGGAAAAATGAACAAGAATGGTGGGGTTTTATACTTTTGCAAATTTCTTTAATGTCTAAATTTATAGACAATAATAAATTTTTATATCTGTGCCTTCATTTCACCTGCTGTAATACATTATGATTGAAGAACAGTATATGAAGAAAGTGTATTTTCACATAGATAAGTAGTCTGCATTCCAGGGAACTGTAGATATTCTTCTTTGATAATACACCAAAGCTCGACAATTGTTGTTTTTTAAGGTTACAATATGAAATATGAAATCACACCAATAAGTTCTTCATACTTTCTTACATTAATAACCATTGAATTCTTAGGCACTTTAAAAGAACCTTTAATCCATATATGATTTTGTAACACCATACACTGACCACTGGAAAATATTGTTTTACTGAGTTTTGTAGGTCTTCCAAATATCAAAAAATCACATTTATTTATGTCACCACAAGTTTCATCAGAAACATCTTATATATCATAAAGCTCACATTTTATCATTGGCAGCAAATGTCAGTTTTTTTCTGAGACAGTTTACTTCAGTTATTTTCAATTAAATGTGTCAAACATTCATGTCTGAATAATCAGTTCTTCAGTAATTTTTTTTCGAAGAAAAGCATATTCCATGAAAAACTGGCTAGTTCCGTCTGTGATTCAGTTGCACAAGTGCTTCTTCCCTAAAAAGCCATCAGACTAGGTGGGCACCACAAGATAGGTTTGTAATCTCAGGTACTTGGGAAGCTGTTGTTGTTGTTGTTGTTAGGTGCCATCGAGGGATTGCCTTGGGAGTGGATTGCCAGGTCCTTCACTTGGGAAGCTGAGGCAGGAAAATTACAGGCTTGAGGCCAGAGGCAGTCTGCACAACTTAGCAAGACCTGTCTCAATAAAAAGAATTTTAAAAGTAGGGTAAGAGGTGCAGCTCAGTGGTAGACTATTTGCCTAGCATGTGTGAGCCCTTGGGTTTAATCTCCCACTACTGAAAAAAAAAATCATACTTCAATGTAGAACAAAACTATTTTTTCTACTCCCCATTTCATGACATGGGAAATAAAAATTTGATATATACTCATTTGAGGATTTAATAAAAATTACACATTTTTACTGCCTTATGAAAACATTCTTAAAGGAAATCCCTTAATTGATTATTCATTTTTTAAATTGTGGCTTTTGGTGGTGAGAAATATAATGCCTAATAGTACAGTTTGGTACATACTTCCAGGAATTTTATCCATCTTTGATTTTTGTACCATCAGGGCAACTGTAAGCACTATGAAAAAAATCAAGTAATATCTTAATATTATTAGGACAGCAATTTTGACCTTGTATATCCCCCCAAAGGTGTATTGGGTGCCTGAATTGTCCATAGATCTTGCTTTATAAGCCTCTGTTCAAGGTTCTATGTAGGAATTCCTGAGACTGCTCTAGAACATATTTGCTCCATACAGGGTAAGGATCCATAAGGTGGGTAAGATCTTTGGTTTGCTTACTTATATATCCATAGTACTCAGAATAATACATAGTCCATGATATATCTGCAAAAATATTATTTGTTGAATTAAAAAATAAAAGACTGAATGCATGCGTTCTGGTCCCTCTGTCCTCCCTCATCTTCCTCAACCAGGCTGTGTCTTGAATATCTCTATGCTTTAGTTTTTTATTCTTTTCTGTAAAAGAGAAGATATAAGTACATAGCTTATGTTGTTGTTGTTGTAGTTGTTAGGGGCTGTTGAGTCAGTATCTGACTCATAGGACCCTATATATAACAGGCGAAACAGTATTGTTACTGCTTCTCTGCTATTCATAGGGTTTTCAATGGCAGATTGTTTATTGGGAGTGGGTTTCCAGGTCCTTCTCCCAAGCCTACAGCACCTGGTATTCCCAGGCAGTCTCCTATCTGAGTACTAACCAGGCCTGACCCTGCTTAGTTTCCGAGATCTAACAGGATTGGATACCACAGTGGAATGCCTGCAGGCACATAATTTATAGATTGCTTAAAAGCTAACAGCCTGCAGTTGTAGCCCCATGGCATCCGATCCCGTCAGATCTCGGAAGCTAAGCAGGGTCAGGCCTGGTTAGTACCTGGATGGGAGACCGCCTGGGAACACCAGAAGCTGTAGGCTTGGGAGAAGGACCTGGCAACCCCCTCCCAAAAAATCAATCTGCCATTGAAAACCCTATGAACAGCAGAGAAACACTGACAATAGTGTTTCCCTTGTTGTACAGATGGTCGCTATGAGTCGACTCGACGGCACCTAACAACAACAACAAAAGCTAACATGTTAAAATGCTTCCCACAATGACCAACACATAACTGTTGTTGTTGTTGTTGTTAGGTGCCGTCAAGTCGGTATCCGACTCATAGCGACCCTCTGTACAACAGGGAACACTATTGTCAGTGTTTCTCTGCTGTTCATAGGGTTTTCAATGGCAGATTGATTTTTTGGGAGGGGGTTGCCAGGTCCTTCTCCCAAGCCTACAGCTTCTGGTGTTCCCAGGCGGTCTCCCATCCAGGTACTAACCAGGCCTGACCCTGCTTAGCTTCCGAGATCTGACGGGATCGGATGCCACAGGGCTACGGCTGCAGGCAACACATAATAGTGGTGTTCTGTTATTAAAACGGGGGCTGGGATTTAGCTCAGTTGGTAGAGCACTGCGCTGCAGTCTCTGAGGTCCTGAGTTCAATTCCCAGCACCACAAAAATGGGAGAAGGGCCTGGCAATCCACTCCCAAGGCAATCCCGAAACAGTCAGCCATTGAAAACCCTATGAGGGTCGCTATGAGTCGGATACCGACTGGACAGCACCTAACAACAACAACAACAACAATTATTAAAACATATAGTCAAGATCCATGTTCATCTGAGTTATAATTAAAATCAGTTGCTTATTACAGTGTTTCAATAAAAAAAAATACAGTATGACATAGAAGTTAAGACCTAGGATAATAGTTTAGGGCTTGGATGGAAGTCCTAGAATGTCTTTAGGCATTCAGTTTTCTAATTAATATGATTATGTTTTTGATGTGATTTTCATCTTACATTCATGTCCTGATTCAATAAAGCTCTTGAAGTTCCAGTTATCACTTATGCATTGAAGGCCAGAAGAAGGAAGAAAAGTAGAAAAGTATTTTCTTAAAAAGGCTACCCCAACATGCAGGATGTGGTGGTTCACATCTGTAATTCAAGCAATTTGGGAGACTGAGAGAGGAGAATTGCAAGTTTGAGGCCAGAGGCAGCCTGCATAACTTAGTGAGACTCTGTCTTAAAATAAAAAGTGAAAAAGAGGCTAGTGGCAAGCTCAGTGGTGGAATTACCTGGGTTCAAAACCCTAGTAAACACTGCCACCAAAAAAAATAAAATTAGGGGGCAAAAAGAGGATGCCCTGATCTGAGAATGACTGCCTTTAATTCGCTTTCTCAAAGTCCTGAAGTCTCATACCTCTAGTCTACATTTCATTGCATAAAACATGTTCACATACAAGGGAGGCAGGGAAATTTATTCTTTGTGTTAATAAACTTAGCTAAATATCATGGTTCCTATACTAAGGAGGGATTGGGATTTAACTCAGTGGGTAGAGCGCTGCGCTGCAGTCTCTGAGCCCCCAAGTTCAATTCCCAGCACTGCAAAAAATGGGAGAAGGGCCTGGCAATCCACTCCCAAGGCAATCCCGAAAGCACTCAGCCACTGAAAACCCTATCAGGGTCGCTATGAGTCAGGTACCGACTCGACGGCACCTAACAACAACAACAATACTAAGGAAAAATACAAAAACGGATGGTCTCTGCCAGAACAGTAAAATAGGTGCTATGTTACATATAAAGTAGATATAGTCTATTGTGTAAGTGATTGATATAGACACTTTTTTTTCTGTACAAAGATAACAACTATTTGACCTATCACTGAAATCAGCACCTCACCATTTGGCCTTTATCCTCACTGAAGGGTAGAGATTGCGAATCAGACTGTATCTAGCATTTCTGGGTTCTCCTCAGGATTGAGCTGTGGAAATTTATATATACAATGCATTGGATATGATTCAGCTACACTGATGACTAGCCATTTTAGGCTGAGCTGAGTACACTACAGCCTCCGTAAGTTTCCTGAATCTTATCCCAATTATATTTCATTTAATAACACTCAGTGAAATATCTGGTGGCAGGGGAAATGAAACTACATGCTTTTATGGGATCATTCATCAAGAACTAATTGAAGCTTTCATACAGTTTAGTGCTGATAAAACAGTGTAACAATAAACAATAACAAAATTCACTGGAGAAGGATTTGTTTTGCCGTGAGGAAAATGGTTCCGTTTCATCCTGGGATTCCTGGTTAAAAGAGTCTCCAATTTACAAAGGGATAAGCGCAGGCTCCTCTGCATAATGACTGGGTGGAAGCTGTGTCAAATGTATTAGTATTGCTCCAGTGGAGCCATTCTCATCCTAAGTATTTGCTATTGTGTGGGACTCTGGCAGGAGGCTGCAGGACCAATAGGATTTTAAAAAGTTGCTTTTTGCTATTTATTGTTATTGTGCTTGAAGCAGCACCTCCATAATTTTTATTTTAAAATGTAATAAAAATCCTAAATGTGCTTTACAAAATTCAGATTTTAAAATATTACATCTTAAGAACTTCCTTTATTAAATACTTTTTTATTGGAAATTTTTAATGTACACCTTAATGTGATTCATTCTGACATGCTTTTCATTGTGGCATTTCCATATATGCATTTTGATGTACATTATTCATATAGGTGCCCCCTTACCCTCTTGTATGCTTCTCCCCCCTCCCCATCTAAGTCTTCTCTATCATTTACTTGGTAATATTTTTCGATATGTCCTTGGTTTCCAATTCTATTTAAGATAGAAACATTTCCAATCATGAATTTTGTTTTTATCTTGTCAAAACAATTGCATGCATTTTTTCTAGACCATTTATATTAACACCATTCTTAGCTTTTTTTTTTATTTTGATTCGAACTTTGAATAGGATTTTTCCTTCCTCTAATTTTGATTCAGCTCCCACGTATGGGGCTGGGATTTAGCTCAGTTGGTAGAGCGCTGCGCTGCAGTCTCTGAGGTCCTGAGTTCAATTCCTAGCACTGCAAAAATGGGAGAAGGACCTGGCAATCCACTCCCAAGGCAATCCCGAAACAGTCAGCCATTGAAAACCCTATGAGGGTCGCTATGAGTCGGATACCGACTCGACGGCACCTAACTAACTAACTAACTCCCACATATGAGTGAGAACATGTGGTATTTCTCTTTCTGCTCTTGTGTTCGTTCACTTAAAATAATTTTCTCTAATTCCATCCATTTTGCTGCAAATGACCTTATTTCATTTTTCTTGATTGCTGAGTAGTATTCCATTCTGTATATGTACCATGGGTTTTTTAAATCCATTCTACTGTTGAAGGGCACTTTGGTTGATTCCATATCCTTGCTATTGTGAAAAGTGCTGCATTGAACATGGAGATGCAGGTGTCTCTGTGGTATGATGACCCATCTTCCTTTGGGTAAATTCCCAGTAGTGTCATAGCTGGGACACAGGGTAGATCTATTTTCAGTTTTTTAAGATATCTCCATATTGATTTCCATAGTGGTTGGACCAATTTACAACTCCACCAACAATGTAATAGTGTTCCTTTTTCACCGCAACCTCACCAGCATTTGTTGTTATTTGTTTTATTGATCTTGGCCATTCTTACTGGTGTAAGGAAATCTCAGAGATATTTTGATTTGCATTTCCCTAATGGCTAGGCATACTGAGTATTTTTTCATGTGTTTCATGGTTTTATGGACCTCTTCATTTGAGAACTGTCTAATCATTTCCTTTGCCCATTTGTGTATTTGGTTATTTGTTTTTTGGGGAGTTTTTTTTTTGCTTTGGTCCTTTCTTGGGTTGCACTCATTTCAGCTAACAAGTTCTTTGTTTTCCTTTATAGGATTGTCTTAGCTCTCCTGGATGTGGTAGTTGATTTACAATCCTCTCCAGTGCTGGTTTCATGGTTGCATATCATTTAAAAGCATCAATGTCATTAAATGTCTTATACTCCTCATCTATTTTCAAATATAATTTTGCTGCATATATTAGTCTTGGCTGGAGATTTTTTTTTTTTTTTTGGATTTGAATCACCTGTGTCCATTCCTTTCTAGCTTTCAATGTTGATATGGAGAAATCTGCAGTAATTTTAATAGGTTTTGCTTTATAAGTAATAAGGGTTTTCTTTCTTGCTGTTTGTAGGATAGCTTCCCTTGTCTCTAACGACAGCATGCGAGCAATGACGTGTCTTGAGGATGATCTACTTAAGTCAGCCTTCAAAGGAGTCCTGAATGTCTCCGTGGGGTATATATCCATTTCCTGTACTATATTTGGGAAGTTTTCCTTGAGGATGTCCTTTACTAGATTTTGAAGGCCTCCAGTGGTTGTTTCTTCTCCTTGAGGGATGCACTGAATTCTTGTCATTTTTTTTCCATTCTATCTGAGTTCTCCTGGAAATCTTTTTTTAATACCTTTATCATTGATTCCATTTCTGACTGTTTGTATTTAAGTTCATTTATGGCATCCTCGGAATCTGAAATCCTCAGCTCAGATTCATCCAGTCTCGATGAAAAGGATTCTTTAGCCAAGTTCAATTCAGTTAACTTGGATTGAGTTTCAATGAGAGTGGCTTGGTTTTTCCTTATCATTTCTAACTGGGATGATAGAATGGATTCCAAGTGAGATAACTTCTTTTCAAGGATTTCCAGGGTGCTTGTAGTATTCATTTTACTTTCTCTTAGCATGTTTATATCCATGACTCTGAATTCTGAATCAGAGATCTCTAAGAATTGAGAGTCCTTGGAGTTATTTGTTTGGGGGCTTTGCTCTGTGGGGCCTTCAGATCCATCCTACCCCTTTGTGTTTTTTGAAGGTTTACTTTGTTTGCCCATAATATGGTCTGGGAAGTAGAATTCATCTCTTCTGAGTGTGCAGAACTTCTCCCTCTGTTATTCCTTTGACATTGTGTGGTGCTGAATCTCTGGTGCTTATTTGAGCTTATAAGCTGGGTATATTCTCAGCTTTTTGGTCTGTGTGGTTCTATCTTTAGTCCACCAGTCCAACTCCAAAGGGGCTAAGGGCTAGGGAGGCGATATATTTTGTTTCTCTTCTGTGGGGTGAGAAAAGGGGGGTATCTGGTGACAGAAGAGGGGCAAACAGGAGGTAGAGGACAGAGGCTAATAGAAATAAGTGTCAAAATTAAAATTAAGGTTAAGACTTAAGGGTAAAATAATTAAAACAAAGACACATATATAGCTTAAGAAAAAGAGAAGGAGAATAGAAAAAGGGAAGAGTAAAAGAGGAAAGGAAGAAAAACAGAAGGAAAAAAAAAAACCTCACGCATACATGCTCCCACACACATATGAAAACACTTTTAGTCAGGTGCGGTGGTGTACATCTGCAATCCCAGCGGCTTGGGGGGTGGAGGCAGGAGGATTGTTAGACTGAGATCAGAGGCAGCCTGCAGTACCCAGCGAGACCCTGTCTCAAAAAGTAAAAAATATGGGCTGGGGGTGCAGCGCAGCAGTCCAGCACCTACAAAGCAAGCAGACGCAAGACCCTAGGTTCAAACCCCAATACAAAAAAAAAAAAAAAAAGCACTTGTATGTTCTAGCAGGTGGAATCTGCACTGTGCACACCCAGTTCCACCAGTGAAGTTGATACTGTAGGAAGCAGTGCTCCCTACAGAACTCAGGGTGGCAGTGTTTTCACACAATCCACAGGAGCAATCTGTCTTAATCTATAGAGGTTTTGCCGATTATGTAGAAAATGGCTGACCGCCCCACAATGTCCTGGGCTTAAGAGGGACACCAAGTGCCCAAAGAGATGGTTCCATGAAATATTCTGTGTCTGTTGTATTGTTTGAGAGGTGGTGGAACCTGTGGGGTCCTCCCTCGAGTTCTCCCTGTCCCATGTAGTTTGGGCGCCAATTCCCCAAATCAGAGATTTCCGTTCCAAAGCCTATAGCATGGAAGGAGTATGGCTGCTATTGTGGTTTTTTTATTGCAGGGCTTTCCGGCCACTTGGGAGACCACTTGAGAGGACCATATCCTCTTGTGGGCGGGATGATATCCAACTCCCCCAGAGGGAATCTGTAGCAGGTCTGTCCATGCGCTGTGATTGCACTCAAAACTGCTCTTATTGTGTTGAATTGTGCCACTAGGCTCTGCCGAAAAGGAGCACTCTGTCCGCGTGGGGCTCAGCCACCTTCGCAGACCCCACCTTTCTCCACAGTGCAGTGGGATGACTTAGGATCACCTCTGTGTGTCTGGGATCTGAGTGTATGTGTGCCTGTTTGTCTGTGGAGATTGTGTCTGCAGCACAACAGGAGGGAGGGAACCGCATTTCAGCTCTGGACATGTACCACTGGCACTGGTTTCCCAGATCCCTCTATGATCACTCCCAGTACCCTTGCATATCTACTCTCGTGGATCTTATCCCTATATTCTTGTGTGAGGGACCTACAACAGCCCAGCATCTCACTGAGGGACGTGTGCTGCTAACGATTGCGATTCCATGTGCCATCTCAAACTGACTCACCTGAAATTTGTAGAATGTGTCCCGCAGGCAGGGTGACTGTGTGATGTCAAGGTTGCACTCCATGTTGGATCCGGCTCCTGTGGGTGTGTGTGCGAAGTACCCTCCGAGTCTCCGGGATTCTATCCACCATCTGCGTGATGGTGAAATGGCGGGATGGTAGTCCCGCTACTGACCTCTGTGTAGCTCCTCTAAAGCCAAATCCTCGATTTCTTTATTAAATACTTCTTTGTTAGCATTTAGCTGTTTGTTTTTTTTTTTCCATTGAAGTCCTTGTTCTTCCACATGTCACATTTGGACACTGAACTGAGAAGGAAGAAATAGAGAACGTACTCTTTACTCATTTTCTTCATAGTGATTTAGAAGAAATAGCAAAATAAAGTGAAAGAGAAATGTGCTGCAAAATGTTGTTAACTGAATATTCACTGGCTTAAAATGTGTTGCTAATATTTATATGGCTTCAATGGCAGCAAGCATCATACTATAGGTGCAGAATTTACTTGATAACGGGAATGTCTTATTTGTAACAACCACAGATTTTATTGGTAAAACTTATTACATAGACTAAAGGCAATAAGAGTGGACTCTCTACCATTACTATTTTAAAAATTTTCAAATAATACTGTGTGGCTACAGAGTTTGCAGTAATTATCACCATATAGTAAGGCTTATATAATATCACTAATATTGATTAATATGTGTTTTGAGAATCTACCTGTGAAATAAGAAACTCTGGCAATATAGATATAATCACATGTAATTTTAAAATGCAAATTTTTGCACAAATTTACTTTGCATTATAAAAAGTAGTTTTTCTAAAGAGCTTTTTAAACAGTGGTTTTCTAAAAGTTTTGACACATCTTAAATCACCAACTAGCCTAAATGTTCCCCCAGTGTGAGAAAGATTTAGAAAAACCACAATCATTCTTTAGGTTGACTAAGAAGTCAAATTAATGTATTATGTATTTAATTGCTAGTCAGTTCAGTTAATTTATAGCACCATTAATGAATAAAAGATAAATGCATGTTATGTCATTTAATAAGTATCTATTTAATAGGCATGTTTGAGGGTAAACTGATCTAATTTAGAGAAAACTCTACGTAGGGTATTGGTGAAATAGGTGACTCTTATTTGCACTATCAATCTCTACTTTTTCTAAGTCTGTGCCTTCCCCAATCCTGTCATCTATAATGTAGCAGCAGGATCACCCATATAACCATGTGACCTCAGTTGACTGATAGTTGACAGCAGAGCAGATATGGAATACTGAGTCCATATCTGGAGGTTTACAAGGTGTTGTAACCACATGTTCTCCTCAGGGACCTGAATTATCAGTGGTCTTGTGTGACCACTGTTACAAAGATCAGGGAAGATGAAGTGTTCTTTAGCACTGCAGGGTGAAAGGGAGGGGACGTTAAATGATTAGGACAGGAAAGTGAAAGTAATCCTACTAAGGACAATTTGTAGAAGGGGCTTTGCTGTTACATAATCACCTCTCCAGTCTTCATTCTGATTTCTTTCTCCACCAAGCACTGTAACTGCTTTTATCTTTGATATCAATGACAGCTATAGACCATTAGCCAAAACTACAGTTCTCACTTTTTCTGTTCTTTAAACTTGCAACAATGTTTGAGTACTCCCTTCTTGAAATGTTCTCTCATTTAACTCTATATCTCCTGCTTCTCCTGTCTCAGCAACCAATCTCTTTCCCATAATGGAGTACCTTTAGGTTTGGTCTGGAGGCTTTTTCTCTTCTTTGTCTCTACTTTAAGCTTCCTAGATGTTCTCTCCCAAACCTTTAGTCTTAAATACACTGTGTGTTGTTAACTCTAGAATTTATTTTCAAGCTTTGACTTCTCCTAACTTCTGGACTTTTATATCCAACTTCCTGCTTGTTTCTCTTCTTGGATGTTTCATAAGCATCTGTTAGGCCAGGTTAGAGTGACCAGAATCAGAATGTAAACAAGTTGAAATAACAGGACACAGACTGACACATGTAACTGTGATATAATTGGACCGTGGTCTTGGCAGTTAGCCACTATTTTGTAAAAGCCTTAAAGAGCCCCTCATCAGCACTGCGCACACTGGACAGATGAGGACCAGAGAGTGTAGAGAGGGTGGGGGGAATGGAGAGGCCATGTGGCATGCAGAGAGTGGCTTCTGGGGGTGTGGTGTCATGGAGGGAACTGAGAGGTACACCCTGGAATAAAACATGTCAAATCTATCTTTGGTTCCTTGAGCACATTTTGGTTTCACTGTGGGGCCCAAACATCAGTCCTGGGCAGAGGAGCTCAGCTCTTCCTCCCTCAGACTCCCATCACAAATGTTGCACAGTTTCACAGAAAAAAAATTGTGCATCTAATTTCCTATCTTTTCAAACTAAGGGCTGAGAACTTTATTATTTTTGCAATCCAT
Organism: Pedetes capensis; assembly: GCA_007922755.1. NCBI lineage: Eukaryota > Metazoa > Chordata > Mammalia > Rodentia > Pedetidae > Pedetes > Pedetes capensis. The sequence goes on along the minus strand of VMDO01016358.1, from coordinate 19,777 downwards.
ATTTTGCAGCCAGAATTATTTATTAAGAGCATATTGTGCCACGTGACTTAACTGCTATGCTCTTTCAATACTTCCAGTTGCTATTGTAATGATTTTGGAAGTGTGTATTGAAGTTTTATTTAGTCGTTGGGTACTTGTTTGTTCTTGTGCCTCCCTCTCCAAACTCATCTCACCCCTTTTCACTACTCAGTCCATATACTTTGACTACACTAGTTTTCTTTTCTTTGATTATTTCAAGTTCTTTCCCCTCTCCAGGTTTTTATTTTCCTTTACCAGGCTCATACTCTTACCTATGCTGGAATGCAATTCCCCCATCTCTTTGAAAGGTGAATTTATTTTCATATTTTCTTTAATAGCTTGTTGTTGTTCTTGTTGTTAGATACTGTCAAGTCAGGTTCAATTCGTAGCAACTCTATGCACAATAGAATGAAACACTCCCCAATTCTGTGCCAGGTGCACAATCTCATTTATGTTTAAGCCCATTGTTGCAGACATTGTGTCAATCCATCTACTGGAGGATTTTCCTTTTTTTGTTGTTGACCTACCACTCTCCCAAACATGATGTCCTTCTTGAGGGATTGGACCCTCCTGACTACATATCCAAAATACATAAGACTCAATATAGCCATCCTCGCTTCCAAGGAGCATCAGCACCATAATTAAAAAGCATCAATTCCTCTCTTGTCTCCCTTATTCAATGTTCACCTTTCATAACCACATAATGCGACTGAAAATACCATGGCATGAGTCAGGTGTACCTTCGTCTTCAATGTGAAGTATTAGCTTAAATGTCATATTCAGAGAGGACCTCATGACTACTGCTTCTGAAGTAGTTTTCCAAATTCATAGCTTTCTTTTTTTCTGAATCATTCTTTCTAAAAATTATTTAATTAGCATACAGTATGAGTTTCATTATGAGATCATCATATAGTTGTACCAGGTACTTTGTGCTTTTTCTTCCTTGTTACCCCCATGTTGGTCCTACCCCTGCCCAGTCATCCCCTCCCCACTCTAGATACATCACCTTGTGTTATCCAATGTTGTACATGCATATTCATATTTTTCCTGTTTATATAAATCTATCTTACACAGATGAGTGAGAACATACAGCATTTCTCTTTCTGAGTCTGATTTATTTCACTTAAAATGGTGATCTCCAGATCAATCCATTTTCCTGGATGGATCTTTATTCCATTTTGTATATATGTTTTTGTTGTTGTTAGGTGCTGTCGAGTTGGTATCCGACTCATAGCAACCCTCATAGGGTTTTCAATGGCTGTTTCGGGATTGCCTTAGGAGTGGATTGCCAGGCCCTGCTCCCATTTTTGCGGTGCTGGGAATTGAACTCAGGACCTCAGAGACTGCAGCGCAGCACTCTACCACCTGAGCTAAATCCCAGCTTTGTGTATATACCACATTTTAAAAATCCATTTATCTGTTGATGGACATCTGGGTTGATTCTCTATCTTTGCAATTGTGAACAGTGCTGTAATGAACATGGAGGTGTTGGTGTCTCCATAGTATGATGACTTGGATTACATTGGGGATATGCACAAAAGAGGTATAAAGCAGGGTGATATGGTAGGTCTATTTTTAGTTTTCCGAGGAACCTCTGTGCTTATTTCCATAATGGGTTACAGTCTTGCCAGAAATGTATAAGGGTTTCTTTTGCTCCACATCCTTGCCAGCATTTGTTGTTATTTTGCTGATGGTAGCCATTCTGACCAGGATGAGAGGAAGTCTCAGTGTAGTTTTGATTTGCATTTCCCTGCTAGATAAGGATGTTGAACATTTTTTCATATGTTTATTGACCATTTCTATTTCTTTCTTTGAGAACTACCTGTTTCATTTAATTGTCCACTTAATGACTGGATTATTTGTGGGGTATTTTTTTTGGGGGGTACTTAATATTTTAGTTCTTTATATATACTGGATTTAATCCCTTGTCAGATGTATAGTTGGAGAAGATTTCCTCCCATTCTATGGGCTCTCTCTTTTAAATTTCATGTAGTCCCATTTGAAAATTCTTGCTACTATTTCCTGGGCTTTTAGAATCCTTTTAAGAAAGTACATGCATGTGCCTGTATGTTGAAGAGTTTCCCCTATATTTTCTTGCAGTAGTTTCAAAGTTTCTAGTTTTATGCTAAGATATTTGATCCATTTTGAAATGATTTTGCACAGGATGAGAGACAATGATCTACTTCCATTCTTCTACCTGTGGATATTCAGTTTTCACAGCACCATTTATTAAAGGGGCTTTTTCCAATGTATGTTTTTGACTCCATTATCAAAAATCAGGTGATTGTAGTGGCTTGAGTTTATTTCTAACTCCTCTATACTGATCCATTGATCCTCATGTCTACTTTTGTGCCAGTACCAAGCTGGTTTTGTTACTGTGGCCCTATAATATAAGTTCCTGTCAAGTATTGTGATGCCTCCTGCATTGCTCTTTCTGCTCAGGAATAATTTGGAAATTTGAGTTCTTTTGTGTTTCCATATGAATTTTAGGATTATTTTTGGGAAATATGTTGATAGAATTTTGGTGAGAATTCCATTGAATCTGTAGATCACTTTTGGTAGTATAGCCATTTTCACAATATTAATTCTGCTGATCCATGAGCAGTAGAGGTCTCTCTATCTTCTAGTGTTTTCTTCCATTTCTTTCTTTGGTGTTTAAAGTTTTCATTGTATTGGTTTTTGAATTCCTTGTTTAGATTTATTCCTAGGTATTTTTTGAGGCTTATTTTTTTGAGGGATTATTGTTTTCATTTCTTTCTCATCTTATTTGTTGTTGGTATGTAGAAAGACTACTGATTTTTGAATATTGACTTTGTATCTTGCTATATTGCTGAAAGTACTTATCAGATCTAAGAGGTTTTGGTGGAGTCTTTAGGGTCTTTTAAGTATGGACTATGTCATCTTCAAATAGGGATAATTTTACTTCTTCATTTGCTATTTATATCCTTTTTATTTCTTTCTCTTGCTCTAGCTAGAATTTCAGTTATGGTATTGAATAAGAATGAAGAGAAAAGATATTCTTGTCTCATTTCTGATTTTAGAGAGAATGTTTTCAGGTTTTTCCCATTTACTATAATGTTGGCTATAAGTTTATCATATATGGTCTTTATAATCTTGAGGAATGTTCCTTCTATTCCTAATTTTTTCAGGACTCCTATCATAAAGGGATGTTGAATTTTGTCAAAGGCCTTTTCTGCATCTATTGAGATGGAGATGTAATTTCTGTCTCTGAGTCTATTTCTGTACATTTATTGATTTGCTTATGTTGAATCAGCCTTGCATCTGTAGAATTAAACCTACTTGATCAAGGTGTATGATCTTTTTTATATATTGCTATGTCCAGTTTGCAAGTATTTTGTTGAGGATTTTTACATTGATGTTCATCAGAGAAATTCATCTATAATTCTTTTTGTTATGTCCTTGCCTGGTTTTGACCAATTCATATTATTTTCATATCACATGTATCACAATTTATGACTATATTTCTTTTGAATATCATTGAAAACAGGGACTTTACCTAACTAATTAGCTGTATTATACCAGCTCCTGGCATGACATCTGTAGGTTTAGAGGCCATAACTGATAAGAGGGTAGAGACCTTCACAAAATATTGATGTTAGATTATATAAAACTACCAAATCGTTTAAAGACATATTAAATATTAATTAATTAATTTTACTTCCAGATGATACCTGTTTTGAAGTAGAGTTTGGTAACTCTACTTCAATGGCAGTGTAAAGATATACTTAAGAATGAAGGTTGATTTTAAATTTGTTTGCCACATAAGGGTTTCTGGTATTTCCTGATAGTTTGGGAAAAGAAGACTGCTCTGTCTTTATATTCAGGAAATTCCTTTACAGTTCAGTGTGTGGATTCTCCAAGGATCATGCTGGGCAAATTTTTGATTTATGTAAAGGGAAAAAGAACTTTATGATGAACAAAAAATTGATAATATAACTTTGCTGCCAATCAAGGATGATGTCACAAACAGAGTCTGGTGGCACATGCATTAATTCCAGCAACTCAGGAGGCTGAGGTAGGAAAACCCTGAATTTGAGGCCAGAGGCAGCCTATGTAACTTAGTGAGACTCTGTCTCAAAATTTTAAGAAAAGCAACTGGGGCATCCTGGGGGTACAGTTCAGTGGTAGAGGACTTGCTTAGCATGTATAAGGCCCTGGGTTCAATCCCTCAGTACTATGAAAAACAAAGAACAACAAAATAAATCAGAGCATTTTATATAAGTACAAAAGATTAAGGTGAAAGAAAATGCTACCTCTGCTCCACTGTGACAACTGTTACTTTTTTTTTTTTTTTTTTTTGAGACTTGAGGGTAGCTACTGAAGAAGGATGCAGTTCAACATAGGAGTATCAGGAAAAGATGGGCTTGGATTTATATTACTCTAGGATGCCTTGCTGATTATTTCTTTAACAGAAACATTTACCTTTATATTTAAAATTGGATAATTAGGGATTCTCCCAAAGTTTGAGTCAATGCCAGGAATTGCATATAAATGGCAATTTTAGATAATTTGTTATGATTGACTTTCAAAAGGAACTTAATAGATGATTTTAATGTCAAAGTTCTTTTTATCATTAACATTGTCCCTGGTCACTCACTATCTGTCCGGAATATTAGCAATGATTTGAACCTTATCTTGTGCCTCTGTATAGTTTCACAGTATCTAAACCAACTAATGACATAAAGAGATATTGCTATTTTCACATTTATTACCTGGACTAATTTTTTTGACAAACCAATGGAGTTTATTAAAAGTCTATTATAGGAAGTGCCTTCAATAGTATTCATAAATGAAAGAAAGAGATAAAGATTGTAGGTATGAAGAGAATGTAGCATGTCTTTTGTCTTCTTGTTGCTTATACCTTTTGTGTATTTAATGAAGATAAAAACTCCCCTTGCCTAATTTATGCGCACAAGTCAACTTTGACATAGAAAATAAAATAAGTAAAGTGCTTCAGTTTCAGAGATTTCTTTTTTCTTTTTCTTTTTCTTTCTTTCTTTTTTTTTTTTTCAGGTACTGGAGGTTGAACTCAGGGCCTTGCGCTTGCACGCTTTGCAAGTGCTGGGCCACTGAGCTCCATCCTCAGCCCCTTTTTTTTTTTTTTTTTTTTTTTTTTTTTTTTTTTTTTTTTTTTTTTTTTTTTTTTTTTTTTTTTTTTTTTTTTTTTTTTTTTTTTAATTTTTTGAGAGGGTCTCACTAAATTATGCAGACTACCTCTGGTCTCAAACTTGCAATCCTCCTGCCTCTGCCTCCTGAGTTGCTGGGATTATAGGCATGCGCCACTGTACCCGGCCAGTCTCAGAGATTTCTAATGATGATCTTTAACAGATAGTGCAACAGTACTGCTCTGAGGAAGGAAAGTATTAAGATGAAACAAGTGCTCAGAGAATAAATATTTAAATTAATCACATATGCAATGGAAGTAAGGAGGTAGGAATATTTTATTGTATATTTTGGTCAGTTTCTGTAAGTGGCCAAGTGGGAACAAATATTGTAAATCCATTTCTGCATTGCCAGCTCTCCTGGAAGACTTGTTCCAGGTTTAGAATCTAGACTAAAGTAGAGGTGGTTGCGTTTTTATAGCATGAAATGCACATACACTTTGCCTTATTAAATCTAATACCCTCCTGGCAGCATTCACATTTATGGTACAAATAAACACAGAAGTGGTTATTTGCATAACAAAATAATATGTGAGTTTTAAACAACGTTCTTCATATAACAAGTCTTCTCCTAAGTTCACAAAAAATGGGAATCAATTTAGAAAATGTTAATTATTCAACTTTTTAGGGTCATAACTATTATGTTTTCTATGAGGTAAACTTTCCTTTGAAAATGAATATTTTTAATGCTTGGCATTTTTTCCTAAAGAAAAATAGTAATTAGTAAGAACAGATCACTAGACTATAATTCAGAAACCCATCATGTTTGTAGAGAATAAAGGCTTAAACACAATCCACTGCTTTCTTAAAGGCAAGCAGAATTTCATCTTTGCTAAAGTAATGTGATCAGAAATTCTAGTTTTTGTGTGACTTCACACATTAGCCAAGTCTGCACTAGTTGTAAGCAGCTACGAATAGAGGTGACAGATAGGCCAGAATATAATGAATTATGGTAATCCTAGCAAGAAATAGCGGAAGCACATCTGAGAATTTCTTTGTCCCTTGGAGACTCAGTGAGATATATCCTAGAAGGTGTCCTAGGATAATAATAAGATGACTTAGCAATCTGATTAATATGGACATCAAAAATAAAGCTCAGAATCTAAAATTAGTTCAGTGGTATGAGCCCTGAGACATTGTAAAGGATATACTAGATGTTAGAGGGAAGAACTAAAAGGAAATATAGAGATTTATACTGAGGAGACCCTTTGAGTAATAATTTAGTCTTGTCTACATTTAGCTTTAAAAAGTTGGATGACATCCAAGCCTGAATGTCACAGAGACTGTTATGCCTTGTGTAGAAAGGCATGGTAGGGCCCATGGGGACTTGAAACAGACCAAAGTGTCATCTGTGCTTACTTGACACAGAAATGTATTGGTTCAAAAGCCAACATTCACAATAAATAAGCGAATACAAACATGAAACTATATAGCTACATTACCAGTATAAATATGCACAGATACATGTTAGAATTACTATTTTTTTATAATTTACTTCATGTTCATAAGGATATAGGAAGTGTTTCATGTACATATGATATATACTATCATTTAAAGGACACAGTCCTACCCTCCAAAAGCTTATATTCTGAAACAGATTGTAAGTGAGTTGTTTTCCATTATGGTTTATTATTAAATTGTCCCATTTTTTTCAATTTTGTTTTTTTCATGAACTTTTACCTATTTTTGTTTCCTTGATACTTTTGGAGGTTCAGGGCAAAGATTAGGAAAAGTGGTATTTATAAAATAATGGAGGATGCAATATTTAGGACACTAAACCTCTATGGACTATAATCTGACATTTAAAAGAATCACTTATTCCAATGGGAAAAAAGGATTCTTATATAAAAGCTATGGTGCACTAGCCTGCAGCGGTAGCCCTGTGGCATCCGATCCCGTCAGATCTCGGAAGCTAAGCAGGGTCGGGCCTGGTTAGTACCTGGATGGGAGACCGCCTGGGAACACCAGAAGCTGTAGGCTTGGGAGAAGGACCTGGCAACCCCCTCCCAAAAATCAATCTGCCATTGAAAACCCTATGAACAGCAGAGAAGCACTGACAAT
>VMDO01016358.1:0-12415 GCA_007922755.1 Pedetes capensis | reverse complement strand
CAACAATGGTGCACTAAGGGTATGGGATTGAGCTCAGTTGGTAGACTGCCACTCTGTACTCTCTGAGGCCCTTGGTTCAATACCCAGCACCACAAAAATGGGAGAAGATCTTCCTAATCACTTCCAAAGCAATTTTGAAACAATCAGCCATTGAAAATCCTATGAGGGTTGCTATGAATGGGATCCTACTTGATAGTACCTAACAATAACAACAATAACATGTTGCACTAAAAGTATACAATAATGAAGCTTTATTATTTATTTATTTATTTATTTATATATGTATTTATTTGCAGTACTGGGGGTTGAACCCAGGGCCTCATACTTACATGCTTTGTAAATGCTGTACTTCTGAGCTGCACCCCCAGCCCATTTTTAAAACTTTTTTTAGGGAAGGGTCTCACTAAATTACAGACTGCCTCTGGTCTCAAACTTGAGATCCTCCTGCCTCTGCCTCCCAAGCCACTGGGATTACAGGCATGCACCACCATGCCCAGCTGTGCTTTATTTTTTTTTTTTTACAGGAACAATAAGGAGCTAAATCCAGAAAGAATCTTGGGATGGAATACCGACCTTGTAATGATAATTTTGTTTATAAATAGATACGTGAGAGGAAAAGTGTGGTATCCACAGGTCAGAAGTATGCACGGGAATGCCAAATTTGACCAGTCTTCTAGATGTTAGCTGCTGACTAACTAGATGGGACTATATGGACTAAATTATAGTAAGGCTGTCTGAATCATTTCTAGACTGACAGGCAAACTGCCTCTTTTTTTTCCTTTCTTGGTTAATGATAGAGGGGTACAGAGTAATGCAGCATTGGCTTTTTCCATTATGCAACTATTATAGCACTTTTGGTACCACTTTTAACAACTCACAAGGTTTATGGAGCCTTGTGACTAGTATATAGTAGAACTCAAATGCATGTTGTTGTTAGGTACCATGTTGTGTCAGACTCATAGCAACCCTCATAGGATATTCAATGGCTGATTGTTTTGGGATTGCCTTGGGAGTGGATTACTAAGTCCTTCTCCCATACTCAGATGCATACTTGGGTTATATCCCCCTATTTTTCCAATGCACTCATGAAGTTGCATTGTTTTCATTGAGATTATCCTCTCTCCCTTTATCAGTCTACATTGATTCTCCTACTCATCCCACCTTCTGCAATCTTTGATTCCCTTTGGTAGTTTCCTCCCTTCTTCTTTCTGGTCTTTATATTGTCCCTTCTTTGCTAAGTTTAATTGTGCATTTTTTATATGTCAATTTATATATAGGATTTTTTTCTTCCTTTAAGTAGGATTCAGCTCCCACATATGAGTGAGAACAGATGGCATTTTGTTTTTTGAGCTTGTGTTCCTTTGCTTAAGATGATATTCTCCAGTTTCATCCATTTTGCTGCAAAAGACATTATTTCAATTTTTATTGCTAAGTAATATTCCATTGTGTATATGTACCATAATTTTTTATCCATTCTTCTCTTGATGGGCATCTTCTTTGGTTCCATATCTTTGCTATTGTGAAAAGTGCTGCATTGAATATGGAGTGACAGATGTATCTGTGATTTGATGGCTTATCTCCTAGCTAGGTCATATGGCAGTTCTAGCATAGCTAGGTCATATGGCAGTTCTATTTTTAGTTTTCTGAGGTATCTCCATATTGATTCCCAAAGTGATTGAATCAATTTACTGTCCCACTAATAGTGTAAGAAGCTTCCTTTTCCCCCACAACCTCGCCAGCATTTGTTATTATTTGTTTTGTTGGTCTTGGCCATTCTTACTAGAGTTAGGTGAAATCTCAAGAATTGTTTTGATAGGCATTTCCCTAATGGCTAGGGATATTGAGCATTTTTTTCATGTACTTCATAGCCATACAAACTTCTCTTCAACCAATAGTACTGGGAAACTTGGATTTCCACTTGCAGAAAAATGAAAACAGACCTGCATCTCTCAATTTACTTGAGAGTCAATTTGAAATGGATAAAAGACCTCAACATAAAACCAGAACCTTAAAATTACTAGAAGAAAAGATAGGAAACATGTTCCAACACATAGGCATAGGAAAGCATTTCCTTAATAAGACTCCAGTTGCTCAGGGAATCACACCAAGAATAGACAAATGGGATTACATGAAATAAAAAAAACTTCCACACAGCAAAGGAAATGATTAACAGAGTTAAGGAGGATCCCACTGAAAGGGAGAAAATCTTGGCATCCTATACATGTGACAGAGGACTAATTTCTAGAATTTACAAAGAACTCAAGAAAGCAAAACCCTAGATAGCAAATAACCCAATGCACAAGTGGGCAAAGGAATTGAACAGACAGTATTTCCTCTTTCTTCTTATAGTCTTTACTTCAGTTACCAGACTATACAGTCTTCTGCACATCCTGTAACTGAAGGTATTCCCAGGTAGCTGTAAATTTTGCTTATCTGCAGTCTGGCCTTTATTTAAAATAGAAGGTATTCCTCATCCATTCTTCTCATATTTACTTAGAAATCTTGTAGTTCAAGGTTATGTTGAGTTACACCAAGTAGTAAAGCTAATGCCATTTCTTTGTTCTGACCCTTGTGTTGTGTATATATGAGTTTTCATTAATCAACACATTTCACTTTAAACATGAGCTGGAGTTTAGCTCAGTTGGTAGAGTGCTGCTCCACACTCTCTGAGGACCTGGGTTCAATCCCCAGCACCACAAAAACAAAAACAAAACAAACAAACAAACAAAAAAACAGAAGGACATGGCAATCCACTCCCAAAGCAATCCCAAAACAATCAGACATTGAAAACCCTACGAGGTGGATTCGACTCAATGGAACCTAACAGCAACAACTTTAAACAGAAATTTTCCTCCTTTTAATGTCCACATTTTATTGAAATTCTTAGAGACTTCTTACGTAGTATAATGCAATGTGTTTTTAAAAGAATCCTCTGTAAGAATCCTTGTGTAATCTTCAATATTTCCTGAATGCTATATATTTGTAAGATCCTGTTCAACTTGATTCATGATCATGTGGTTCATACATGTTAAAAAGCTTTGAGTTCTACTGATTTCATTTATATTTTAAATTAGAAGTTTTATTCTATTTGTGTATTTATGAAAATACATGATGCAAGTTTAACTTAAATAAATGGACAATAATTTGCCTAATATGGGAACTTGTTTAATAAAATGTTAGTCCTTTATGATTTAGATACATTTATATGCAGGATATAATCACAGAAAGTGTCACCAAACCTGTTCCTTGAGGAAAAACTGATTTAATATCTAAATAAATACTGCAACTTTAGGTAGCAAACTACTCTTTGTGTCAGCAAGTGCTTTCTTGGTCTGTTGAATGTGTCAAAATTTATGTCTGATCGCATGCACTAAGAAAAAAAAAGAAGAAGAATATATCCAAAGAAAATGGAGCATACATTGTGTGATATGATCGTAAAAGTTTTTGGGTGAAATGTCGGATGATTCCAAGACTCACAAATGATAACTACAGTGATTCATGTCTATACTAAACTTTTTAGCATCAAAATTACAACTGTTGTATCTTGCCATTTTATAACAATTGTGTCAATTTTTAAAATCCTGTAAGGAATATTATAGTCTTCCTATTTCATCTCTGAAAAGGTCCATGGTTTTTAATACTGAAGGTACATTAATTTTCTGAGGAAATTGGGGATTTTGTTTCAGTTCCTTGGTAATTATATTAGTAAGGTTAATCATGGTTCAGATCTATTATATGTAAGTCTTGATTTCTAAGTACAATTATTGGAATATCATTTCATATATTTTCTCAATACGTTTTAATGTCCCCCAAACTGAGACAATTCAGCAATAAAGTTATATCAAATGGTGATTCCTATAATTTGCATGCAATAACAACAAACTATATACTATTTCTATCTAACATATATAAAGGTATTAAATTTTTTTACCCACATATAATTTATCTAACATTTTACTGTTGCAGTGAAGAAAATTTGATTTCAGGCCAAAACAAAGCAGGTAAATATCTGACAGAGAGGTGCACACTATAATTGGTCATATAGCAAATGATCCTTTGCTTTCACTACCTTTATCTATTATTTACCTATCCTGAAGAATGTTTTTGTTTTAAATTTTCTGTGATTCCTTTTGCAATATCGATGATTTTAAAGCTAAAACTTTGACATGTGAATAGAATAACCTCATATGTATCATATCATGTCACCATATATTTTGTCCAAAACAGTGGTACCTCCCTCTCAGTTAAAATTGAGAGAAAGAGAGAGAGAGAGAGAGAGAGAGAGAGAGAGAGAGAGAGAAACAGACCCTACTCAATGGTACCTAACAAACAACATATATATAAAATATTTTCTACATTCATTCTGAAGATCATCATTTTACTTGAAATATGCCAGACCTGAAAAACAAATATCACATGCTTTCTCTCATATGTAGATGCTAGACTTCAGTATATATATATAGTCAACATTTTAGTGTGTATGTCATGAAAACAGAAGAAAGTCTAGATTGGGGGAGAGAGGGGACTAACATGAGGAGTAGCGGCAATAAGAGAGGGTAATGTGGAGAAGGGAAGAGAAATGTCACATGTTTTGCTTTCAAAGGCAAAATCTGTATTTAAATACACACACACACACACACACACACACACACACACACACACACACAAGATATGCAAGCAGAATTGGGACCACTGGTGGGGAGGAAGACGATCACTGGGGAAAAGGAAACATTAGAAGGTAATAGGGGAGGTGAACATGCTCAATGCACAATGACATGCACACATGGAAATGTTATAACGAAACCCGTTAAACTGTAGTCTAACAAAAATACAAATGAAAAGATTAAATTTATTTTGATAAATATAACACATAGTTATATCCATAATTATTAACCACATTTTTAAAATTTTCAGTGCTGAGAGTTGAACACAGGTCCCTGCTCATAGTAGGCAAGCATTTCAGCACTGATCCACACCATTGATCTGCACGCATACCCCGCCGCCTTTTAGTTTTTATTTTTGGTACATGGTCTGACTAAGGTTTGCAGGCTGCCTCTGGCCTCAAATCTGTGCCTTTCCTGTTTCAGCCTCTAGAGTAGCGTAATCACATTTTTCAAAGCAAAATCTCAATTGAGTCATGGCTCCCTGATTAATTACAACAAAAAAATTGCCATCTCTTTGGTTGGTTTTATTCTCAGTGGCTCTCTTCTGTATCAGTTATCCTCTAATAAAAAGGATTTCTGGTATTCTCACACTCTATGAACAATCATTTTAGAGTGGGAGAAAAGGTGAGGGACTTAATGTATATTTATCTCCAGCTGTGAGAAAACATGTTTATTTTTCTGTTCTTAATCTTCACCACAGCCCTCTGTGTGGGGCATTATCATTATTTTACATTTCTGGACAATAAAATTCAAAGATATTAAATAATTTATACTTAGCCAGTGATAAAGGCTGGGATATGGATGAAAAGGAATATAGTCCATCAGATTCCAAAGCCTTTGCCACCCTTGAACAGTTTTAGGAAAAATTGGATGGAGCACTTATCTTGGTTCCAGAAATCAGAAACGTAGAAACAATTATTATGACAATCCAGTAAAGGTTAGCAAGTCTGACAATATTAGAACTATTGTTCTTGTTCTTGATAAATGTCCTTAAAATGAACGAGAAAGACAACTTTGATGTCCTTTTAGACTTTAGGCTTTGTTTATTTATTTTTATTTTTATTTTTATTTTTTTTGAGACAGGGTCTTATTATATTGCCTGGGTCAGCCTCTAACTCATGATCCTCCTGGCTCCACATCCCAACTTCGGAGGTTACAGATATGTGCCCGGCTTATTTTAGTAATTTTAACAATGGAGTGTGATTCATTTTTGCAAACTGAATTTAATTTTTTTCTAAAAGAAAAGACCAGTGTATTGTTATGTCATGTTATTTGAAATGTGCCTTATTTGATAAAGAGGCACTTAGTGTTTTGAGAAAAAGCCAAATTTGTGCTGGTGAGAGGGACACCTGAGGGCCTCCTTCTAATTCGTCTCAGAGCTGCTTACGGCTAGCTCTTTGTGTCATTTGAGAAAATGAAGTTTAAGATCTCATCAAACATTAGAAATTTCTTCCCATACATCCACTGATATTTCCTTTATCAAATTTTCTCTTTCTTTCTACTGTTGGTATAGTTTCCTCTAAGTTCCCTATGTTGCATTTAAGTTTTACCTATTTGTTGTGAGCTTAATTCATTAAATGATTTCACAGGATGATGTGTGCCCTGGGCATATTATCTTGTTGAACTATTCAATTAAATATGATAATGTTGAGCATACTGACAGTGTTAAACACTCAGGTGAATGAGCAATTCACCATGAAGTGTACAAACATTGGGAGTCATCTGCATGACTGTAAGTGATACTTATTTTTTATTTAAATACTTCAGGCTTCTAGTGAGCAATACATACTAGAAAAATACTAAGGAATTAGAATGCCTGGAAGACTAAAAAGATATCAGAGAAATTATAATTTTTAGTTGTTTCTTGTCCTATACAAACAGAAAAATATAAATAGAATATTAAAACTTTTTCTCCAATATTTATAAAGTATGTCAAGTTTATACTGCATTGTGTTTAACTCATTTTATTGAGTACATCACCATAGTTACAAGCCCTCTGTATAAATGCAGCATTTCGGAATGGGCATGGTGGCTCATGTCTGTAATTGCAGAGACTTATGAGGTGGAGGCAAGAGGAAAGCAAATTGGAAACCAGAGGCAGCCTGGGTAACTTAGGGAGATCCTGACTGAAAATAAAAAGTTTAAAATGAGCTGCGGGTGCAGCCCAGTGGTAGAGCACTTGCAATGTATGTGCAAGGCCCTGGATTGAACCCTCGAGTACCACAAAAATAACTAAGTAAATAAATAAGCATTATTCCGAGGCATTTTAGTTATTACAATATGGAATTAGTCTTATCCCATTACATTTCGTATCATTTATATTAAAATCTCTTTTTCTGGAAGTCAGATATTTAAATGTCTCTGCAGCTGTTTAGAGTAATTTAGCTGTCAAAGCAACACTTTGGAACATTTGGGGTCACAAAAATATAGGAAGTTGCTGATCAACTGGATGGCAACTGGAGAAAAAGAATTCCTTAATTTTGTGCTGATAATTGAAATTAAGTGACAGTATTTCGACCTGGGGGTTTCTGAAAGTTACTTTTATGAAGAAGCTCAAAAATTCTGTTAGAAAAGTCCTATCTCTGGGAATGAAATGCTAGAATTTTTGTTTTTCAGTATCATGTAGTTATTTAGGAAATGTTCCCAACAGCTTAGAAGCCTATTTTAACATAAAAATCTTCAAAAAAACCCTAACTGTAACTTACATAATGAAATTATATATTGTCTTCAAGTATGCAGATATTTATGCCAGGTATGCTAAAAATGTGTACACATTTTAAGAGATATTATCTATGTATTTCTTTTCAAATTTGAAGTGAATTACATTTGTAACCACTTTGACATTAAACATGACTTGTATTTGTCTCATTATCAATATGTAACTGAGTATGAAAATCTTAATATAGTATATAAGCTTTTTTGGCACATTCTTATAAACATTAGATATTTATACACATGTTATAGTTCTTGCCAAATTTTAACTCAGTGGAAATCAGATAGATATCTAATTCAAAAAAAGGAAAATACTCATTGGATCTCCACGGGATAAAATATAGCCAGTACGTAAGTATCAATGAAATATTAAAACTGATAAAACCATATATGTTTCTATTTCCAACATTTTACTTTTTGTTCTTCATACCAAAACAAACAAGAAAGTAAAATGCCTAGCATAGAATTTTGTATGTAATACTGTTGTAGATAGTATATATATTATTCCTCCTCCTTTTATTAATTTTTATCATCATCACTTTCTAGGTCAAACTTCAAGTCATAATTGATTACCAGCTTATAAATATAAAACCGTCATTTACCAATAAAGGGAGAAAAAGTAAAAGAAAAAATAAACAATAATAAAACAGAAAAAAGAAAAACTTGACAGTATATTACAATGAAAAGAAGAAACAATTAAAATTAAAATTTGAGAACATGACAGAAACTGATAAAGAGATTGAAATCACAGGAATGTGAAGTTGGTCTAAATTACAAAACAACCTATCACAGTGGCTTGGAGCACACTTTCTAGGAAATCAAAAAGTGATTCAATTCCTGTATGGACCACTTAGAAATTTTTGACCTTGAGCATTTACTTTTATAAGCCTCAGTTTATTTTCTTAAATGAAGATAATAATGGAAATAATCAAAAGGTAATTAAGTCATAAAATAAGTGCTCTGCATAATTCTTAGCATATTATCACTGTTTTAATTGAAGTGCTAAAATTTAGTAGCCATATTATTCTTGAGTGAAACCATTTACAATTACCCCTTGTTATCTGTAGGGAATTAGTTCTAGGAACCCAACAAACAATAATCCAGACATACTTAAGTCCCTTCCATATAATGTTATAATATTTGGATATAACCTAAGCATATTCTCCTGTATATATTAAATCAATTCTATATTGCTTATACTACTGAATGCAATGCAAGTACTATGTAAGTATCTGTTTTCTGTATTGTTTAGGAATTGACAGAAAAAATGTCTATGCCATTAAAGGTGCCATTTTTTTCCCAAATATATTTTATCTGCAGTTGGTTGAGACTACAGATGCAGAATCTGTGGATACAGAGAGGTGACTGACTATATAATATCAAAACAATGGTAATAATGTAACTTCAGTAATCTGAGTCTGAAACCCAAGATGGAATTATAAGAAATGCACTAAGGTTGGGGATGAGTGAAGGTGGAATTATTGGCAGGAAACAGGATTTTAACCTGGTGATAAATGTTGTTAGGTGTTGTCAAATCAGGTCCAGCTTACAGTGACCATATGCATAATAGAACGAAACACTACCCAAATCTGTGCATTACATATAATCTTTTTTTCATCTTCAAGTCCATGTTGCAACCACTGTGTTTGTTCTCATTTTGAATCGTGCCACATCAGCAAATGGAGGTGACAGGGAATCTACTCCATACCTATTATTAAGGTCAACTGTACTCTAAGGATGCAACTCTACCCTAGTCCTCTTTTGAATGCCTTTGAAGCTGGGGGGCTCATTTTCCAGCATTGTATTTGACAGTGTTTCTCTGATATTTATAGGATTTTAATGGCTAAATATTTTGACATCAAGCTGTTGGATCCTTCTCCCTATTCTGTCTTAGTCTCGTAGCTCAGATGAAATTTGTCCACCATGGGTGGGCCTGATAGTATTGAAACATTGATAACAGCTTTTAGCATCACAGCAACATGCAAGCCCCTACAGCACCACAAGCTGACAGATATGTGGGTATGGTGATAAAATACTAAGCTTATATTTATTTGATATTTAATATTAGATAGAGTTATCTTTGAAATATGTTAGAAAAAATGAAAATAACCTAAATTAAGATAGGATTTTAACAAAAATATTTGGATCTAAGTGTATGTAGGTTGATATAAGTGTATGTAGGTTGATATATGCTATGTAATTTTATTAGCATATATTCAATGTACAAAATAATGAGTTTCATTAGGACATTTTCATATATGAATAGCATGTACTATGATCATATTCACTCTACTCCTAACCCTCTTTTATTCTTCTTCCCTCTCCCAGAGCTCCCAATCCACTTTCCAAATCACCTCCTTTTGCTTCATAATTTTTAAAAATCTGGATTCTGCATATGAGAGAAAACACACAATATTTGTCTGAGTCTAGTTTATTTCACTTAATGTGATGAACGCCAGTTCCATCCACTTTCCTGCAAATGACAAAATTTTATTTTTCTTTGCCACATTTTATTTATTCATTCACCTGTTGATGGACAGCTAGGCTGATTCCATAAATTGGCTATCATGAGTAGTGCTACAGTAAACATGGGTATGCAGGTATCTCTATTACATGCTGACTTTAATTCCTTTGGATATATACCCAGAAATGATATACCTGGATCATATGTAGTTCTGTTTTTGGTCAGTTTTTGAGGAAACTCCATACTGATTTTCATAGTGCCTACACTAATTTACATTCTCACCAACAGTTTAAAACAGTTCCTTCTCCCCCAGTATATGTTCCATTTCTTGATGATAGCCATTCTGACTGAGATGAGATGGAATCTCAATGTAGTTTTGATTTGTATCTCCCTGATGTCGAAGGATGTTGTAGCATTTTTTTATATATTTATTGACCATTTTTACTTCTTTTGTGAACTGTTTATTTAGTTAATTTGTCTGTTTCTTGATTGGATTATCATCATCATCATCATCATCATCATCATCATCATCATCATATCATAGACATCATCATCTTGGCATTTAATGTTTTGAGTTATTTATATACTCTGCCTGTTGACTCCTTGAATAGATCATGATGAGCTGGTGAAGATTGTCTTTCATCTGTAGGCTATCTCTTCACTGTTTTTTCCTTTGCTGTTCAGAAGCTTTATAAATTCATGTAACCTCATTTGTCAATTCTTCCTATTATTTGCTGGGTTAATGTAGTCCTATTCAGAAAGTCATTGTCATGCCAATATCTTAAAGTGTTTTCCCCACGCTTTCCTCTAGTAGTTTCAAAGTTTCAGATCTCACATTAAGGCCTTTGGTCCATTTTGAATTGAGTTTTGTATAAGGTGAGAGATACAGATCTATTTTCATTTCTCTACATGTGGATATACAGTTTTGCTGGCACCATTTGTTAAATAGGCTGGGTGTGGTGGTGCACACCTGTAATCCCAGAGATTCAGAAGGCTGAGGTAGCATGATCATGTGTTCAAGGCCAGAGACAGTCACCATAACTTAGCAAGGTCTTGTCTCAAAATGAAAAGTAAAAAATGGCCTACGGGTGGGTGTAGCTCAGTGGTAGAGCACTTATAAAAGCGTATGTGACAGGCCCTGGAATCAAACCCTCAGTACTGAAAAAAAAAAAAAAAGGCTATAGCTACATGGGTTTGTTTTGGGGTCCTTTATTCTATTACATTGGTCTACCTGTATGTCAATTTTTGTGCAAGTGCCATGCTGTTTTTGTTATTATGGCTTTGTAGTATAATTTGCAATTAGATATCATAATACCTCCAGCATCACTTTTTTTTTGTTTTTGTATTTCCATATAAGTTTTAGAATTGTTTTTGGTATTTTGGTGACAAATACCATAGGAATTCTGATGAGGATTGCATTGAATCTGTGGATTGCTTTCGGAAATACAGTCATTTCACAATATTATTTCTGTGAATTCATGAACATAGGCTGTCTTTCTATCTTCTAGTGTCTTCTTTAGGGTTGGGATTTAGCTCAGTTGGTAGAGCGCCGCTCTGCAGTCTCTGAGGTCCTGCAAAAAATGGGAGAAGGACATGGCAACCCACTCCCAAGGCAATTGTGAAACAATCTGCCATTGAAAACCCTATGAGGGTCGCTATGAGTTGGACACGACTCGACTTGACAGCACCTAACAACAACAGTGTCTTCTTTAATTTCTTTCTTCAGTCTTTTAGATTTTTCATTGTAAAGATCTTTCACCTTCTTGGTTAGGTTTATTCCTATGTATTGCATTATGTTGTATCATATTGTGTTACATTTTGAGGCTATTGTAAAGAGGATTGTTTTCCTGATTTTTTTTCTCAGCATGTTCATTATTTTTACATAGAAAAGCTCCTGAGGTTCGCATATTGACTTTATATTCTGTTACTTCACTGAAAGTGTTGATCAGTCTAAGAGTTTCTGCTTTTGGGTCTGCTAAGTTAATATTTAAGAAGTTATAAATATTATGCTAATATGACTATCACACAAATTTACAGAGTTTGTGTCAAAAATATAATATTTACATCATTAATGAAGGCACTAATTAGATAATCCTGGTTCCACAAATATTTGAGGATCTGAGTATTTAGTTTAGTCAATGAAATAAAAGTGTTGGAAGAAATTTACTATACTATCAACAAAAAAATATTTAAAGACTTACAGAATAATAAATCATAACCTTTGGGGTTATTTTTGGACAAAACTCAATTAGCTCTCCTCTGGGAAAAAATAATAAATTTACATGTAATTTCAGAGCCCAGATCCTGATTAATAGTAAATGATATGTCAATGGAAGCAATATTCCCCTTGTGAATGAAATGCTCCATGGGTGGGACTATTATTTAATGCATCAGCCTAATATTGAAAGGACATGTAATCTTTCTTTTGCTTTCAGTGGATAAACTAATATTTCAGTGGATAATTTAATATTTTTATTTATATATAACTTGTTGGAATGTCCTCATGATAATAGTTTGTTCAATAAAAATGTGTGAGAAAAATGCGCTATTTATTTTAAAAGACTCAAATTATAAC
>VMDO01016357.1:0-48144 GCA_007922755.1 Pedetes capensis | reverse complement strand
TAGATATTGGGGCTGACTCCATACCCTTGCAATTGTGAAGAGTGCCTCCATAAATATGAAAGTGCAGGAGCCCATCTGGCATGGTGGCTTATCTCCTTTGGGTATATTGCTAGAAGTGCTATAGCTGCATGATATGGTAGCTCTACTTTTAGTGTTTTGAGGAACTTCATACTAATTTACATAATGGCTGAACTAGTTTACAGTTCTACCGGCCGTGTGAAAGTGTCTCTTTTTCCCCTTGCTAGCATTTGTTGTTGTTTACCTTGTAGATGTTAAGCACTACAGACTGGGGTGAGAAGGATCTGAATATAGTTTTGATTTGCCTTTCTCGGATGGCTAAGGATATTTAACCTTTTTTCCTGTAATTATTAGCTTTTTGTATTTATTGATAACTGTTCAGTTCCATTGCCCACTTATTTATTAGATTGTTACTTTGTTGTTTAATTTCTTGAGTTCTTTGTTGATCCCAGATATTAATCATTCTGTCAGATATATAGGAAGCAAAGATTTTCTCCCAGTCTGTGGGCTCTCCCTTCTCTCTATTGTTTCCTTTGCTGTGCAAAAGCTTTTTACCTTTTCTGAGTTTAAGAAAGGCTGTCCCAAAAACTTCTAGTAAACACGTTTATGGACAGATTTATGGGACATGCCCATCTTAGATCAAATTCATGACAGAAAATGTGATTTATATTTAACATGATTTAATACTTCCTGACCAATAAAGTTATTTTTTCTTAATGCCCTTAACTCCTTGGAATTCCTCCAACCATATGCCAATAAGTGCATATCTCACTGTTTTATTCCTAAGTATTATCAGACCTTAACATCTGAGAATGAAAAATTAAACCGTTATTTTTAAGACATGGTTTATGTAAACCACATGACAGGTCAAACTATCGTCAGTGCTTCTTGGCTATGCATAGAGTTTTCAATGGCTGATTGTTTTTTGGGAGTGTATAAACACAAATACACACACATTAATTAAATTTCCATTTTATTTCTTTTGTAATCCTAAGATAAAAATAATATTTGGTTGTAATATCTTTATATCACAGGAAATATATTAAATTAAAATAAATGGAATGTAATTTATGAGTCTAACAGCATGTGCACATGTAAAATTTAAAATGTTAGGGCAAGTCATAACATTAAATCAGAATGCCATAGCAACATTCTTGAAGGTATATTGAGAATTCTTAATTTACCTTTAAACTCTTCTTATAAATAAGAGGTTATTATTTAATGACTACCAAAATGAGCCTGGAGAGATTACTTTGTAAACTATTATGGAAACTTAGCTTTAATTTAAGAATGGATTTAGGGAAATGAACTAACATTTAGATATTTGTTAACTTAAAGCAAAATACCAAAAAAAAAATCGACATAATATCTTTTTAATGTCTTAAAAATTATGTTATAATTAAGACAAATAACTTGTGAAACATGACTGTTTCGTTTTAAAATATTTTGGTAACAGCTTAATGCCTTTTGAGTCACTAAATCTCTTTCTTTGGCTATGGTGTTAGTTGTTGTCAGATGCTGTCCAGTCGCGTCCGACTCATTGCGACCTCCATAGGGTTTTCAATGGCATTTTGAGATTTCCTCGGGAGTGGACTGCCACATCCTTCTCCCATCTTGGTGGTACTAGGAATCAAACTGGGGACCTCAGATACCGGAAAGTGGAACTCTGTCAACTGAGCTAAATCCCAGCCCATTTCTCTTGGCTATAGATGACAGTTATTATTTTCTTTTTTTTTTCCCTTAAAACTCATTCTTGTATTGCATTATTTCCTTGTTCTTATACGAATTCTGTAGGGCATACTACAAGCCTTAATAAAATATTTCTCTGAAATCCTATTCACATACTAAGTATTGCAGAAGTACTCTGGGGATTTGTTCTTGCTGTTAAGGGCTGTAAAGTCAGATCCAACTCATAGTAACCCTATGCACAACAGGATGAAATACTACATGACACTGCCATGCCCAGCATTGTGTCAGTGCTTCTCTGCTATTTATAGGGTTTTTAATGGCTGAATTTTTCAGGAATGGGCTATCAGGTCCTTCTCTCAAGTCTGCAGCACCAGGTTGCCCATACAAGAACTGATCTGTTCCAACCCTGCTTACCTGAGCTCTGACAAAATTGGATGCCAGGGTGGCATGTCTGTAGACACTATGGAGATGGCATACTATAAAATTGATTGTTGCTTACTCCCCGTTATAATATAAACAACAGGTCCTCTCTGTATTTTTTAACCAGAAAAACTAGATGTTTTTTATTGGAGAAAGGCTTATTTGTTATTTTGTTAATGAACAACTATTCTTAGTATGAATTCCTAAAATTTTAATTAAAAATTTTGTGATTATAAGTACAATTCAAGATAAATCTTAGACTGTTATTTAACGTACCCCTAGGATGTTACTATGTGATAGTTCAGAAAACTAGTTTCTTGTAAAAATGACTTATGATCATCTTTCACCATAGTCAATTTGATGCATTTAAAGTAGTTTTACCTTAAAATATACTATTGATATTTACATTTAATATTGAGCTGAAAGTCAAATGACAGTACCTCCCAAAAGAGATTGGCAGTGTAATCATGCTTCTTCTAACTGAAACTGTACATATAAGCCAGAAAAATATATTTTCTATGAATTTTAGGAAGGAAATATAAATAAATATATGCTGAAACCATCCACTTTGACAATCCAGACCCCACAAAAAATCTGGATTGTCCATTCATTAGTTTTTAGGATAGTGATATTTCTTATTATTCTGAAAGCTGAATAAGGTTAATTAAAGTTCATAGGAAAATAAATAAAATTGTCACAAGAATAATATATTAAATCATAGCCAATCTCATTGTGCCTAAGAAGAACAGCTAACTGATTGTTCTTAGACACCATTGAGTTGGGTTCAATGCACAGTGACCCTAGTAAAACAAAATGAAACACTCCCTGATTCTGTGCCAGGCACATGATCTTATTTATGTTTAAGCCCATTGTTGCAGACACTGTGTCAATCCATCTACTTGAGGGTTTTCCTTTTCTTCATTGACCTACCACTCTTCCCAGTATGATGTCCTCCAGGGATTGGTCCCTCCTGACTATATGTCCAAAATATGTAAGATGTAGTTTATCCTTCCTTGCTTCCAAGGAACAATCTGTTTGCACTTCTTCTAGGACAGATCTATTGGGTTTTTTGGCCACGACCCCCTCCCAAAAATCAATCTGCCATTGAAAACCCTATGAACAGCAGAGAAGCACTGACAATCGTGTTTCCCCTGTTGTACAGAGGGTCGCTATGAGTCGGAAACCGACTTGACGGCAACTAACAACAACAACATGTATATTCAATATTTGTCTGTAGCACCATAATTCGAAAGCATCAATTCTTCTGTCTCTCTTATTCAGTGTCCATCTTTCACAATCATATGATGTGACTGAAAATACCATAGCATGAGTCAGACAAACCTTCATCTTCAATGTGACATCTTTACTTTTCAATACTTTAAACAGATCTTTTGCCACAGCTTTCCCCAAAGCAATGTGTCTTTGATTTCTTGACTGCAGCCTCCATGGGTTTTGTTTTTAGAACCAAGTAAAGGAAAATCATGGTCAATCTCAATCTTTTTCCATTCATCATGAAGTTGCATACTGTCACATCTGTAAGGATTTTTGTTTTATTGATTTTGAGATGCAATCCATACTGAAGGCTGTGTTCTTTGATCTTCATCAGTAAATGTTTCAAATCCTCTTCACTTTCTGCAAGCAGACTTGTGTCATATGCACAATGCAGATTGTTGGTGAGTCTTCCTCCAACCCTGATGCCATGTTCTTCTTCACAAAGTGCAGCTTCTTGAACTATTTGCTCAGCATAAAAATTTAAGAGGAATGGTGAAAGGAAACAGCCCAGATGCACACCCTTCTCAACATTAAAGCAAGTAGTGTTTCCTTGTTTTTTTGAACAATTGTCTCCTGATCCATGTACAGATTCCTCCTGAGTACAATTATGTGCTCTGGTATTCCCATTCTTCACAGTGCAGATTTACAGACTTAAAATATAGTTTTTAATATTCATATTGGGGCTTGGTCAATGAAGCAATTATAATTGTCTAATGAACTCAGTAATCTTAAAAGGGATTAATTAGGTTGGTAATATTCATTATGAATTAAGAAATTAAAAAGTGATAAATTATTTTGTTACCAGAAAATGATGGTGGACAATTTGTTTTAAATTCTCATTGCAAATATTATAATAACATTAATCAGGCACAGCAGTTCTGCTCTTAATGTATGATAGTAATTGCATGGCAATTCATTCAATAACAGTATCTTTTATTCACAGGAGGAGAATTGATTGTATAAAGATATATTATATAAGAAATATGAGATTAATTTCTCATGTGCTACAAATTGGTTTTAAAAGGATGAGACATCTTTATAACAGATAAGTGCCTGAAATATTACAAAGCTAATTTGAGTAGTATATTACCCATTTACCTCATTATTGAACAATACATCCAAATATTATTAATATAAAAGATCTTATTGTGAATTGTGAATTCAAATGCAGTCCAAATCCCAGGGGAAAAGAAAATTCATCCTAACTAAGCCAATACAAAATTGCATTGTAACTTGCATATTGGGAGGGGGTGTAGAATCTTCCTCCTAGTCTCATATCCTTGCCATAGCACCTAAGCAAACAGATCGTCACTTCCTTCTCAAACATAGGACCATTGGAAGGTATGTGTCTAGTCATTCCCTCCTTTATACTCAAGAACTTTCTTTCTCTAAAGCAATACCCTTTAAATTTGGAGATGTGAGAGTAATTTGATGTTTCTGATAGACTCTGAGATTCCCTCCTTTAAATGAATAGATTTAGTTAATCTCATATTCAGGAAATGTGCTTCATGCAGTCAAACTTGCTGCTAAAGGGAAGATTAATTAAGAATTGTCAGGGCACCTTCCTATTTCTTCTCCTGTTGTTGTTGTTGTTATTGTTAGGTGCCATCAAGTCGATATCTGACTCATAGAGACCCTCTGTACAACAGGGGAAACACTATTGTCAGTGCTTCTCTGATGTTCATAGGGTTTTCAATGGCAGATTGAGTTTTGGGAGGGGGTTGCCAGGTCCTTCTCCCAAGCCTACAGCATCTGGTGTTCCCAGGCAGTCTCCCATCCAGGTACTAACCAGGCCCGACTCTGCTTAGCTTCCCAGATCTGACATCGGACTCCACAGGGCTACCACTGCAGGCAGTCTCCCTGTTGGTAACCAAATTAGAGCCAATGGCCTGTTATAACAGCATTCTGGGAAACTAATTTTTCCCTCTCTTTCCTCCTACTGTTAACCCACTTTCCAAGCCCTGGGCTTAAGGTCCCCATAATATTTTGAGTTTCCAGTTTCCTCCCGTTAAAGAGAAAGGGCATGATGAGATAAACTTTCCTGGGGTTCAATTACTGTCAGTAATGTGACGTGCAGATATTATGCCTTGTTACATATTTTGATACAGTTGAATGAATTGTTCTATACATGTCTATTTGGTTTAGATGGCTTTTTTGTTAAGTGTTCTTTCCTTATTGATCTTCTTTCCAGATCTTCCACCTATTTTTGAAAGCGAGGTATTGGTGACTTCAACTTTTAGGTTTAGTTGCCTGTTTTTTGCTAAAGTTGTGTCAGTTTTGGTTTTGTGTATGTTGGGGTTATTTTGCTAGGTGCAAACATCTGTAATTATCATAACCTCTTGATGTTTTTAACCTTTTATGAATATTAAATATTTTACTTATCTTTAGTGATATGTTTTATGCTAAAATCTATTTCCTCTAATATTACTATAGCCAGTAAAATTATTTTGTCATGGCTGTTTGGGTTATATATATTTTGACTCTTACTTTACTAAAGATACTTCATTTAGTATTTGAAACTAAATTGGGTATCCTGAAGACAGCAAATAATTGAATAATTATTTTGTAAGAATTCTGACAAATTTGTAACCAGTCTGACAATTAGTATTATTTTTATTGTCTAATTAATTAAAAATTATTTTTCTCTTTGTATAATTGGATTTACATTTGCTGTTTGATATATGTATCATCTCTTAAGTCTTTTTACTATTTTATTCTTTTCCTATAGTCTTTTATATATTATTTGGATACATTTTAGTGTAATATTTTCAATCACTTCATTTTTCAGTGGTTGCTCTGGGGCTTACATTACATAGCTTCACTTACCAGAATCTACTTAAGATTTTTGGTTAAGGGCCATCTAGTCAGGGCTAGAGTTTAACTCAGTTGGTAGAGTGCCATGCTGCACTCTCTGAAAACCCAGATTCGAACCCCAGAACCACAAAAATGGAGAAGAATCAGCCATTGAATACCCTATGAAGGTTGCTATGAGTCAGGCCTGACCAATGGCACCTAACAACAACAAGCAATATAGTTAGGTCCAACTCATAATGACCCTGTGTACAACAGAACAAAACAATCCTCAACACAATGTCATGCTTGGCACTATATCAATGCTTCTCTGCTATTCATAGTTTTCCTCAAAATTGATTTTTGGGAGTGGGCTTTCATGTTATTCTTCCACCTTTGCCATGATAGTATTGAATCCAAGGCCTCAGAGCATACAGACTAATCACTACACCCACTGTGTTAAACCCCATCCCAGAGTTGTTAGGTGACTTTGAATTGGTTCAGTTGCTCAGAGTGAGCAGAGCAGCACTCTAGACATGTTGTCAGGAAGGACCAATCCCTGGAGAAAGATATCATGTTTGGGAGAGAGATGGGTCAGTGAAAAAATAGAAGATCCTTGAATACATGGATTGACGTGTTGGCTGCAACAATAGGCTTAAACATAAAAAAACCCTGTGCATGGCAGTTTTGGGAACTGTTTTTTTCTGTTGTACACAGGGTTGCTATCAGTCAAATTGAACTTGATGGCACCTAAAGACAACAACTTAAGATTTATTATGCTCGTAGTAAAATATAGAAACCTGTTGCTATACAGTTCCACCTCAAATTTCTTGTGTTATTGCTTCATGCATATTATACCTCACTTTTTAAGACCTGACAATTGAATGTATATATATATATATATATATAGTATATATAATATAATTATATAATATATAATATATATAATATACTTATATAATATAATATATATAATTATAATTAATATATAATTATATAATATAATTATATAATATAATATAATTATATATAATATATATTCATGAATATATTCATGAAATGAATATATATATTCATTTGCAGTATTTGAATATATATATACATATATATGTATATATATATATATTCATTTGCAGTACTTGAGTGGTAAACCCAGGGTCTTGCATGTACTTTGCAAGTGCTCTACCACTCACCTGCGCCATCAGCCCATTTTCCATTTTTTATTTTTGAGTCAAGTTCTCACTAAGTTATGCAGGATGACTCTCACCATGAATTCACAGTCCTTCTGTTTCTGCCTCTAGAGTTGATGAGATTAAAGGTATGCACCACCATGCCTGACCTGGACAATGTGATTAAATAACTGTTATTGTATATATTTACTTTTTTTTCTATTAAGAAGTTATAGGAAGACAAGAAGAAAATTGTACATTTATAGAGTTTGTTATACAATGTTCGATTTCTTAACAACCCTTGTGATTTTCTTCATTTCTCCTTATAATTCAAATTGGCACCTCATGGTATTTCCATATTCCAGTATGACTTACTCTAATCCATCTCTCTTAGTTTTGTCAAATACATTGCATCTTAGGTGTAATTTTTCCAACATTACAAATATGTGCATGATTTATCCAGTTGCTATTTAAGTCAATCGAGATGGGCAAAGAAATATGCACTTATGCAGTCTGGTAATTGCCTACAGAATAATTTTTGCTGACACTATTTCTGATGTGTTGGCATGAGAACTTCAACATATGGTAAGGGGATGCATAATTCAATCCATGGAACCAAAAATTATCCAGAGTTCAGTAGCATGGAAGTTACTTGTGTTTGTTACTGAGAGTATTTTAAACTGCCGAAGTACAATGCTACCAATGATAGAATAATGTCTATATGCCTACAAGGAAGGACAATTAGTATGAGTATTATTCAAATTTAGAAACCCATCACTAGGCATATAAATGAAGAAATGGAAGACTTTTACCAGCATCTGCACTCTGAAATCGAAGGAACATCCTACCAGGATGCACTGATAATACTGGTGATTGGAATGCAAATGTTGGAAACAAAGTAGAAGGCTCCATAGTTGCAAAATATGGCCTTGGTGACAGAAATAATGCTGGAGATCACATGATAGAATTTTATGAGATTAATGACTTACTCATCACAAATACATTTTATTAACCAACATAAATGGCAATTATACACATAGAATTCACCAAATGAAGCATGCACAAACCAATTTCACCACATTTGTGGAAAGAGATTATGGAAAACCTCAACAAAACAGAAGAGAAGTTAGAATAAAATTAGGTGATGATTGTGGATCAGACCATCAACTTCTTATTTGCAGGCTCAAACTGAACCAGAAGAAAATTAGAACAAGTGTATGAGAACCAAGTTACAATATGAGTAAATTGCACCTGAATGCAGAGACCACCTCAAGAACAGGTTTGATGCATTAGACTCAAATGATTGAAGACCAAGGGAGATGGGGCATGACATCAAATATATCCTTCATGAGGAAAGCAAAAAGTTATCACAAAAGCAGGAAAAAAAAAGAAAAGACCAAACTGCATGTCTAAAGAGACTCTGAAACTTGCCCCTGAAAATCTAGCAGCTAAAGTAAAAGGAAGACATGATTAAGTTAAAGAACTAAACTAAAGATTTCAAAGGGCAGCTCAAGAAGACAAAATCAAGTATTATAATGACATGTACAAAGAGATGGAGATAGAAAACAAAAAGGGAAGAATTTCCTCTTCTTTTCAGAAGCTTAATGAAATGAAGATAAAAAATTGAGCCTTGGTTGGCAGTAGTGAAGGACAATACAGGGAAAATATTAAATGATCCAGAATATATCAAAAGAAGATGGAAGGAATGCACAGAGTCATCATATCAAAAATAATTGGTGGATGATCAAACATTTCAAGAAGTTCGATATGATCAAGAACAAATGATACTGAACATAGAAGTGGAAATTACCTTGAAGGAATTGGCAAAACACGAGGCTCTACAAACTGCTGGAATACCAATTTAGATGTTTTAACAGATAGATACAGCATTGGCAAGAGGTTTGGAAAACAGCTATCTGGCCAATTGATTGTAATTGACCCATATTTGTGCCTGTTGTAAAGAATGAGGATTCAATCGAATGTGGAAATTATTAAATAATATCATTAGTATCACATGCAAGTATAATTTTGCTAAGGAGCATTCAAAAGTGACTGCAACAGTATATAAACAGGGAACTGTCAGAAAGTTAAGCCAGATTCAGAAGAAGATGTGAACCAAAGACATCACTGCTGATATACAGTGGATCTTTGCAGAAAGCAGGGAACTCTACGAAGATGTCTATCTATGTTTTATTGACGATGCAAAGACATTTAACTGTGTGGATCACACAAATTATGGACAATATTGTGAAGAATGATAATAGCAGAACACTCAGTTGTACTCATGAGGAATCAGTACATGGACCAGGATGCAGTTTTTCAAACAGAACAAGGAAACACCTCTTGCTTTAAAGTAAGAAAATGTTTGCATCAGGGGTGTACCGTTTCACTGTACCACTTCAGTATCTATGCTAAGCAAATAACCTGAGGAGCTGTACTTTATGAAGAAGAATGTAGTGTCAGGATTGGAGGAAGACTCATTAACACCAGCATTATGCAGAAGATACAACTTTGCTTATTCAAACTGAAGAGGATTTGAAATGTTTAATGATGAAGATCAAAGAACACAGCCTTCAGTATGGACTGCATCTCAACATCAAGAAAACAAAAATCCTTATAACTTGGTAAGTAAGCAACTTCATAATGAATGGAGAAAAAGTTGATGTTGTCCAATATTTTGCTTTACTTAGTTCTACAATCAATACCCACAGAAACATCAACCAAAAAATCCATAGATGCTTTGCATTGGGAAAAGCTCTTGCAAAAGACCTCTTTAAAATGTTGGTAAGTAAAGATTTCACATTGAAGATGAAGGTGCTCCTGACTCATGCTATAGTATTCTCAGTCACATAACATGATGTTGAAAGCTGGACATTGAATAAGCGAGGCAAGTGAAGAATTGATGCCTTTGAATTATGGTGCTGAAGACAAATAATGAATATACCAGGGACTACAAAAAGAACCAGCAGGTCCATCATAGAAGAAGTGTAACCAAAGTGCTCCTTGGAAGCAAGGATGGCTAGACTGTATCTTACACTTTTTGGACATGTTGTCAGAAGGGATCAATACTTAGAAATGGACATCATGTTTGGGAGAGTGACATGCCAAAGAAAAAAAGAGAAACACTCAATTAGATGGATTGACACAGTGTCTGCAATTTGGCTTTTTAGCATCTCTAGAATTGTGTATTTCCTAGTGCTGCATACCAGCCATCTCAGTTACTCAAAGAAGTATTCCATATCTTTTTCATTAAGTTTCTTTCCTGTTTAATCCAAGTAGTTTCTGAATATCATATTATTTAGTATGGCTATGACACAAATTGGGCTGGGATTTAGCTCAGTGGGTAGAGCGCTGTGCTGCAGTCTCTGAGGCCCCGAGTTCAATTCCCAGCACCGCAAAAATGGGAGAAGGGCCTGGCAATCCACTCCCAAGACAATCCCAAAGCAGTCAGCCATTGAAAACCCTATGAGGGTCGCTATGAGTCGGATACTGACTCGACAACACCTAACAATGACACAAATTGACCCACACTTGGTAGCTTAAAAATACAAAAACTTTGTAATTTCACAATCCTGAAGGCCAGAACTCCCAAGGCAAGGTGTTGGTAAGGTTTTGCTCTTTCCGAAGGCTCTAATGGAGAATTATTTCTAGGCTCTTCCAGCTTTTTGAGGTTCCAGCCTTCTTAATTATCCTGTTTGCATCATTGTAAGCCCTTCCTCCACGGTCACATTAGCTCCACTCTTCATGTGCCTATGTTTTGTCTTCTTTTGTAAGAAGACTTGCTGTTGGATTTAGAGTCACTCACATAATTCAGGATTATTGTTCTTAGATGCCATCAAATTAGGTCCGACTCATAGCGACCCTGTGTACAATAGGATGAAATACTCTCCAACACTGTGCCATGCTCGGATTATCTAGTAACAAATCCATAATTATATGTACAAAAATTATAATTTATGTAAATTCACATTCAGTTTTAGGGATAGGAGTTGTTCTTATCTTTTGGTGTACTATCATTCAATCTTCTATAGAAGGTAAAGTTCTTAATCCACAAATGCCTCATTGAAAAAGGTACCAAAACACATCTCAGAAGCCTTATTCCATATAAAGCAGTTTGTGTTATCAGTGTAAAGGAATATCTCACACAGGAGTTGAAATATCCTCTATCCCATCTGTTCACAGCTTAAATTTGTGGATATGTATACATACACGGAACGACAGATACAAATGTAGATATAGGTATGTCGTTACTGTTGTTTGGTGCAGTGGAGTCAGATCTAATTCATAATGATACTAAGTACAACAGAATGAAACACTGTGCAACACTTTGCCATGCACATCATCTTTTTATATTTGACCCTATTTTTGCAGTCACTATGTTTCTTCTCAGTTTGAGTTGTGCTACATCAGCAAAAAGAGGACCCAGGGGCTTTACTCCATTCCTATCACTAAGAATGACTCTAATGAGGCAACTCTTTCCTAGTCATTTCTTGTACGCCACCCCTCCAGCCTGTTTTTATTATTACATTATGTAGTGTGGGATCTGACTCAAAGAGACACTAAGCACAACAGAAGGAAACACTACCTGACCTGGAGCCATACACATGATCTTTTCCTTTTAATGTGAGACCATTGTTGCAGACACTGTGTTTCTTCTCATTTTGAGTCATGCTGATTCAGTAAATAGAGGTCCTGGGGGATTTACTCCATTCTTGTCATTAAGGTCAACTGTACTTTAAAGAGGCAACTCTTCCGCAGTCATCTCTTGAATACCTTCCAGCCTGGAGGGGGTGCTTATTTTCCAGCACTGTACTTGACAGGGCTTCCCTACTATTCATAAGGTTTACAATGGCTATTTGTTTGGGAGTGGGCTGCCAAGTCCTTCTGTGGGGGTCACGTGTTTCTGTGATGCTGAAAGCTATGCCACCTGTATCTCAAATACAAGCATGGCCACTCATGGTGGACAGTTTTCAGCTGAGCTTCCAGGCCAAAAGAGACTAGGCAGATATAGGTATATTGTTGTTAAGTGGTACTGTGTCAGATTTGCCTCTTTGTGACCCTATGTACAACAGAATGAAATACTACTTGACCCTGTGCCATGCCTGACACTATGTCAGTGCATCTCTGCTGTTCAATGGCTGATTCTTTCAGGAGGCACTGCCAGGTCCTTCTCCAAGCTACAGTAATCAATATTCCCAGGCTATTACTGAAGTATTTACTAAAAGCAGACCCTGCTTAGCTTCTGAAATCTAATGAGATAGGATACCAGGGTGGTACACAACTATAGGCTAGATATAGGTATAGATCCTGCAGCGGTAGCCCTGTGGCATCCGATCCCGTCAGATCCCCGAAGCTAAGCAGGGCCGGGCCTGGTTAGTACCTGGATGGGAGACCTCCTGGGAACACCAGAAGCTGTAGGCTTGGGAGAAGGACCTGGCAACCCCCTCCCAAAAATTAAATCTGCCATTGAAAACCCTATGAACAGCAGAGAAGCACTGCAATAGTGTTTCCCCTGTTGTACAGAGGGTCGCTATGAGTTGGATACTGACTCAACAGCACCTAGCAACAACAACAACAACATAGGTATAGATATAAGCATATAGGTATAAATATAAGCATCCATCCTCAAAACAGCCTTTCTCTGCCTATCATCTGTAAGCCTAGTTTAAGCATTGCCTGATAGACATGAGAAGGTTCGTCTCACATGGGAGTTTTATAACTTCCTTGTACTGTCAATGAACTCATGGGCTGTCACCTGCATGACATGTCAGACATGTGAAAGCATTTCTGTAGAGTTATGATCTTGTAAAAATGAAATTTCATAATTGAAAAGCTGGTCACTGTGACATGCAATTCTGGAAGACTGTTTAGCATTTTGGGACATAGCCATAATTTGTAAATAAGGGGCATTTATTATCACAGATAGCCTTGGGTGCACATTTATTATCCACTGACAAGTGCATATACACATGCAAAGTCTTAATTTATTAGCATTGTCCAGTTATGCTATGTTCAAAAGTAGAATGACTGTGAACAAAATTCATAAAAGTATAAAGATTTAATTAACATAATTACTTCCTAACCTAGAGTATGGGTCTTACATAGAAAAAGTCTGCATCTTTGTAATTTGCTTTCTATGTCCAATGAGTTTAAATTGTTTCGATGGCATCAAAAAGCAACAGTACTTATTTGGATAGAAATATGTATATGCATGTCAGCTTAATAAATGTTTAGACCTGGCTGAAGTAAATCACTAATAAGAAAAATCTAAATATGGCATTAAGTCAAAAGTTCACTAAAGAGCTGAGGTGGTTTTCTTCCAACTCATTTAATACCATGTTGTTTGACATTACAAAAATTCCCGAACAACTCAAGTTTTATAAATTCATTAACCTCTTCACTTTTCAATTAAGTTTTCATATAATCTGTAGATAACTTTAATGAATTTAGAAAATAAAAATTTTAAAAGAATTTAAAGATCATCCAAAATAAAGAAACTATGCCATTATAATTACAGATTCCCATATATATTTATTATGTCATAAATCATTCAGTGAGTATTTTTATATGTAAAATAATACCTATGTGACATTCTTCAAACTGCTAGGGCAATTGAACTGAGTTTTAAAGACAACATTATCTGCTCTGATATAGCTTGCATTCTGGAATGAAGAGAAAGATGATAACTCTGTGTTATACCCCTAATATAAACTTATTTCAAAGCATTTGTTGTGAACCACAAATATGCAGTATTTTTAATTTTCCATTCAGATAGATTTTTTTTCAGTACTTGGAATTTGAACCCAGGGCTTCACACATTGCAAGTGCTCTACCACTGACCTGTACCCCTAGCCTACTTTTTTTTTAAAATCTTGCATCAGAATCTCACTATGATATGCAGGTGGTCTCTGGCCTCAAACTTGTGATCCTTCTGCCTCTACCTCCTGGGTCACTGGGATAAATGAATGTATTTTTAATAGTGTATACCAATATACAATCCAAATTTAAAATTATATTTGTACTGTTTTCCAACATCTTTTCAGAAACATACTTTTCATGGTTGTTAAATATATTCCTGGCAAATTTTAAACTCCTTATCAAAGTATTGTATTGTTCTGTATTCAGATAAGATCTGAATCCCAGTGTATTTTTCTTACTGTCTGAATGAACTAAATCAAATAACATAATCTTTTTTAGTATATAATTTCCTCATTTCTAAGTTGAGGGTTGCAATACTTCTATGTTTTTCTAAGATTAGGAAGAATGTGTAAGGACCATCTGACACAGCAGATAGCTAACAAATCATAGGTGTTACTAAATTTTGTATCATTTTAGAATTGCAAGAATTGCATTATCTCTGCAAATGCTGTGATTGTCCAGGACAGTAATATATGCATTTTCTGGAGAAAAGGAAGATATAAAATCAAGTGAGGAAATTTATGTTGAATTAGTAAAATATTTGGTCTTAACTAGTTACAAAATAGCCTAAAAACAACATAATTAGGACTTAAACAAATCACATCATTATAGTTTATGTCTCAGACTTCATTTACAAGACATTGAAACTTATCTCAAATTTTCCATTAAGCAAGGAGTATGAATTATAAATCAAAATTGAATTGAAACAAGATGCAAACTGTATATCAAGTCACTAGAATATTTCTCAATTATATTGGAATTTAAAGATAAAAACCTTTGTTTTAAGCTACTCTATATATCATATCATTAAATCATTCTAACAATAGTTATTTGTTCTATTTTGTCTGAAGTTGTTTCTTACTGAAGCAAATCTTGTAGCATAAAATTTCAACATTAGCCTTGCACGTGGTTTTCATGTGTAGACTTAAAATAGGTTCGTGTAATCATTTTAATAAATTATTTTGAGAGCTTCACTGTAACCTGTCATGTAACATCTTTAATGGAAAAATGTTAATATTGAAAAGTCAATGATTTTAGTTCACTAGTTTATAAGGACCAGAAGACAAAAAGGTTACTATATGCATGTATATATTCATCTATATGTGTATAAATATATTCATATATATGTATATATATGTGTGTATGTTATATGGTACACATGACTATTTATGGATGATATACATGTATTATATATCATTATATTAAATATAATTAAATACTTGAACTGATTTTTAAAATAACTTAAAATCCATACTTATTAAATGACTAAAATAAAAGATTCTTGAGAATAATCTTTCACCATTAAATAATCATGGCAGAACATTAATATTTGTGAGAGTACAGTTCATTTTAAGTGTAATGCTCCAGGTTAAAAATTAGCCCATCTTAATATGAGAATTCTGATCTCTGCTGCTTGTGATTAATAAACACTGCAAGCCTGAATTTGGGCCTCTCACATTTTTCGCTTTATTTTAATATAAAAGTTCTAAAATCACAGACTTTTTCACTTTGGAATTGAAACTAATCAGCTTGCAATCAGGTTCTTTCTTCTATCTACTGTGTCTTGAAGGGTAGAACCTACAAAGAATTGTACACTCACAATCTCTCAGATAATGTATCCAGTGATCAACGTCTGTTACTTTGCTAGGTATTTGTGCTAGGTAGAATTCTAAGATAGTACCCAAGATTCCTGTCCCTTTTTATACACACCTTTCATACTCCCTTTTTCCTGAATGTGAATATGCACATAAATCTGACAAAATGTAACACCCATGAATATGTTGCTAACAAGGTGACTTGAAGTGAATCCAAACAGAGATTTTCATGGTGGGCCTGACCTGTTTAGGAGAGGCCTTTAAAAGACAGTGAAGAGCAAGGGATATAGCAGTAGAGCACTTTCCTAGCATGCATGGAGCCCAGGAATCAATGACTAGCACTTTACAAATTTAGGGAGCGTGTCAAACAGATTGACCTGCTAGCTTGCAAGGAAGAAGATGCAAACAGCCAGGTATTGACTGCAGCACACAATATCTCCAGAACACCCAGGGTAGCTCAGTCTGGACTTCCTATTTGAAGCCCTGTAAAATAACAAATCGTGATTGCTTAAGCTAAGTTTGTGATAATTTGTTAGACACCTAATGAAGTTTGATACAGTAATCTGATAGACTCTAAAGAAGCATAAATTCAAAGTTCTATCATAGTTCTTTAAAAAAATCTGCTGGGTGCAGTGGTGCACACCTGTAATCCCAGCTATTTAGGAGACTAAAGCAGAAGACAAGTCTGAGGCCAGATTTAGCCTGCCCAGTTTAGTCAGAGCAACACCTTGTCTCAAAAGGAGTGTGTGTCGGGCATCTGAGGGTTCAGCTCACTTGCCTAACATGTGCAGCCCCTATGTTCAATCCCCTCCTGACTATTGCAAAATAAATAAATGCATAATAGATAAATAATTAAAAATTTTAAAAAACTAAAAGAACTTAGCCTAACATTAATTCTTCTCTGGGAACCCCAGCACAATCTCTAAAGCTTTTCTAGTTAAGAGAGAATAAATGCATTGTATAGCCTAAGAGAAATTTGATAAATAATATTGAGCAGGGCCCCTACTGGACCATATAGCATCTTGTTCCTATTGGGAAAATGTTCTTTTGCCACAATTTACTGTATTTCCCTCTGTGGGGAAAATGTCAAAACATAAAGCTAATTTGTTGTAATTAAAATTTGAGTGACTTCCTCCAGGGTTCTAGAAAAGCTAAGCTGCAAAACTTTGTGCCAGTTAATCAAATATAGGCATAAACCAATGACAAAATAGAAAACCCCTCCTTCTAGGACCATCATCTATTACAAGAGTTTGAATAATAATTACTATTACATCACTGAAGAAGTTCAATTAATGCTGCAACATGCTTAGAATTATTTTGATAATAAATGTGTAGTTATAAGGGGTGTTCTGGGTGTCTTGCCAGATCCCACACATGAGGCTACTGCACTTGTTCCATAGCTAACGTGAGAGTTTGCAGACAACATCTTGTTATGTTTTGAATCTCAGAAGTTCCCCAAAAGCTATGTGTTGAAGGCTTGGTTGCCAGCTTGAGGCACCACTGGGAAATGGTGCAAGGTTTCAGAATTAAGGCCTGGTGGAAGGAGGTTTGGTCACTGGAGATGTGCCCTTGGGTATTTGGGCCCTGGACCCTAGCATTTCTCACTGCCCCTTGTCTGCTTCCTACCTGCCAGGAGGTAAGCAGCTGTGGTACCCCACGTGATGCAGCCATGATGTTGGATTCACCACGTGCTGCTGCCACGATGTTCTGCTTCTCCACAGCCACAAAAACAACGGTGGCTGTGGGATGAAACTTCTGAAAATTTGAGCTAAAATAAACTTTTCCTTCCTTAAGATGATTTTTGTATGTTTCAGATGACAGAAACCTGATTAACAAGTATCTCAAAGCCACTTCCTTCTCTAGTGAATTTTATACAGAAGCTCAGAAACACTTTGAAGTATGTGTCTGTCCTCACTGTGGGATGACTAAGTCTAGTTAACTAAAATATATTTCATCTCTCATAGTTATTTTTGTGGTAAGGACACCTGAAATCTTATTATTTTTAAAAAATACAATACTTTGTTATTAATTATGGTCAAAGTGCTATGAAACCCATCTCTTCAGCTTATTTATCCTATCCAACTGAGCTTTCATGTACAACTAACATCTCCTCAAGCAGCACCATCCCCAACCACCCTAACTTTGCTAATCACCATTCCATTCTTTACTTCAAAACTCTGTACTGAACAAAATAAACACAAATACTTTTGTCCACCAATTGAAAAAGAAAAACTCAAAGCTTTTACAATGAAGACTTAGCTATCCCCTTCAGCAGCCCATGGTCAATTCCTGACTCAAGCTAACAAAAGCCAGCTGCTTAGCTTTGAGAAAGGTGCAGTTTTTTTCCAAAGTTCCCCTTAGCATCAGACTGAAATTCATCTGCAACCAAAACCACTTTCTTGCTTATGTGTCCTCATGACCTTCTTTTCTCAGTAAATAATTTCAACAAGATTGTCCATCTCAGATTCTAGGAAAGGTCCCTGTGTATTGCACTTGAAACTACACAATACGCCCCATGGAGCATAAAGAAATCAGATATCAATATACACTGAAAATAGTAAAATCCAGGCATCAGTAACACTGCCCATTTCAAAGCCCAGGGAGGAATCTGATAATGGTGTTCACAGGTCATACAGTTTGTAAAATATTGAAAAGTAAAGAATTCATACTGTTTTCCTGAAGCAATATACATAAATTATGATTATTGTTGTTGTTAGGTGCCAACAAGTTGATATCCGACGCATAGTGACCCTGTGTACAACAGAGGAATCACTATTGTCAGTGCTTCCCTGCTATTCATAGGGTTTTCAAGGGCTGATTGCTTTTTGGGAGTGGGTTGGCAGCTCCTTCTCCCAAGCTTACAGCACCTGGGGTTTCCCAGGCAGTCCCTCAGCCCAAGTACTAACCAGGCCCTACCCCACTTAACTTCAGAGATATTATGGGGTTAGAATCCACCGTGGTATGGCTACAGGCTTATAAATTATGATTGGAGTCCTTCAAAAATCTACTTCCTCTCTTAGTCTTCTAATTTAAAATCTTATTATAATCTAACTTTTAGAACTACAGTAATAGAAAGTAAATGTCATATTTAAGCAAAACAGAAAATCAAGAGCATAGTAGAACAATAACCTTCACTTTCATCATTTCCACAGAACTTGGAAACTGAATCAATTTATTGTTGTTGTTCTTCCTCCTCCTCCTTCCCCTCCTCCTCCTCCTCCTCCTCCTCCTCCTCCTCTTCTTCTTCTTCTTCTTCTTCTTCTTCTTCTTCTTCTTCTTCTATTATTATTATTGGGCTAGGTTTAACTTAGTTGGTGGAGTGCTTGCTCTGCATACTCTCAGGCCCTGGTTCAATTCCCAGTACCATAAAAATGGGAGAAGGACATGGCAACCCACTCTTGAAACAATCAGCCATTGAACATGATATGAATATCAGAGCTTCATTAACATAATGCTGGGCATCGCACAGTGTCTGAGAGTATTTTACTCTGTTGTACATAGGATTGTTATGAGTAGGACGTGACTCAACTGCACCTAACAACAACAACATGATCATGATGATGACGTGATAATGATGATTATGATTATTTATTTTGCAGTATTAGAGCTTTAAATCCAGAGCCTTGTGAATGCTAGGCAAGTGTCTACCACTGTGCAATCAGTCTTTTAACTTTTTTATTTTGAGATAGAGTCTCACTAAGTTTTGTAGATTGTCTTTGGCCTCAAATTCAAAGTCCTCTTGCCTGAGCCTCCCTAATCCCTGGGATGACAGGAGTGTACCATCACGCCCAGCAGTTGAATCAATTATTTTCAATATGATATATTGAGTAGATTTTTTCTGAAAGAATATGTTGTAATTGTTTCATATCTGTGCTCTTGCAAGCTTCAGAAGCACAGAAGATGGATATTTGTCAAGGAAACCCATACTCTTAGGAATAATGGAGGAAGCAGGCTATGGGAAAGCCATTGTCAAGTTGGTAGTGAAGTTCTCACTACCAGTTGTTGTAGTTGTTAGGTGCCCTCGAGTTGGCATCTGACTCATGGCAACCCTATGTACAACAGACAAAACACTATTGTCAGTGTTTCTTTGCTATTCATAGAGTTTCTAATGGCTGATTGTGTTTTGGGAATGGGTTGCCAGGTCCTTCTCCTAAGCCTACAGCACCTGATATTCTCAGATAGTTTCCCATCCAAGTACTAACCAGGCCCAACCCTGCTTAGCTTCTGAGATCTGACCAGATCAGACACTACAGTGGTACAGCTGCAGGCCACTGCCAGTAACTCATCACTATCTCAAAAGAAAAGATTCGACACCTTGGTCAAAGTTTCCGGTATTCTGAGCCAGGTATCATGGCACATGCATGTACTACCAAGACTCAGGAGACAGAGGCAGGAAGAACACAAGTTAGAGGCCAGAGGCAGCCTGCACAACTCAGATTAGTCTGAAATAAAAAATTTTAAAAGAGTGCACGTACTGAGATTTCAGGGGCTGGGATTTAGCTCAGTTGGTAGAGTGCAGCTCTGCACTCTCTGAGGTCCCAAGTGTGATTCCCAGCACAGCAAAAATGGGAGAAGGACCTGACAATCCACTCCCAAGGCAATCCTGAAACAGTCAGCCATTGAAAACCCTATGAGGGTCGCTATGAGTCGGAGACAACTTGACGACACCTAACAACAACTGAGGTTTCATTTCAGCAGTACAGCATTTACCTAGCATGAGTGTGATGCCCTGGGTTCAACCCACCCAGGGTTGTCAAAAAAAAGTTAATATTTTTATCTATTACATAAAACCTTACTGGCTCAATATTGATCATAACATATCTCTAAAAAATCCACACTATGACATACCCCCGATGCTGATACCATTTATTAAAACTAGCCTTCTGCAATATTTCTCTACATTTATGTGATGCCAAAAGAGTACCAAGTTTGGATTATGATATGAGGCAATTAAGAATGCTACCTCCTTGGACTTCAGGTTATAAAATTAATGACCTAATAGCTCTGTCTTATTTTCCTCTTTTTATGCAGCCACCTATCTTAAAATTTCAAAACTAACTACTTCTATCCATCTATTTTCCCTTTTTAAACCAGGCATCATACTCATTACCTGGAAATATGGGCAGCATTGGTCTCCACAGATAAGATCTCCACTCTCTGTGTAAATGTGCTCAAATTCACAGGGAATATATTTTCAAGCACCACGTAGGGGACATTCAGATACATTTGTGTAATGAACCCAGTCTTGTTTAAAGGACTAACACAAGTATGTGGTACATTGCTTGTGTATTACAAAGATACAATTTCTCCTCTTTACTGAGAATTGAACTTAACATCCACTACATACCTATACAAACTCATCTAATAACGAGTATTTAATTGTGTTTTGATTCTTTCAGGTAAATGCTTTTCATTTGCATGACAAATGAATTATATCTGTTAATTTCGAAAGAATGTAATGAAAAGATTTGCATGAAGGAAGCTAACAGTCCATAAAGGTAGAATGAACAAGCATAAGGCATCACATTACTCAGTGCTTCATAAGCAAACTCACATAGTAAACGGAGTGATGGAAAATATCAAGAGAAAAATTGGATTCTGCACATGGGGCAAAGCAATACCAGATTGTTGTTGTTGTTGTTGTTGTTAGGTGCGGTCAAGTCGGTATCCAACTCATAGCGACCTTCATAGGGTTTTCAATGGCAGACTGTTTTGGGATTGCTTGGGGAGTGGATTGCCAGGTCTTTCTCCCATTTTTGTGGTGCTGGGAATCGAACTCAGGACCTCAGAGACTGCAGTGCAGCTCTCTACCAACTGAGCTAAATCCCAGCCCCAATACCAGGTTATAAACATATAAATGATTTGAATGAATCTCTGGATAGAAAGGAAGAAAATCTGAAGGCCTAATTAACAAATTAATGACAACATTATAGAATAATAATTTTTAAAAGCTAAAGTAATTCAGCTTATTTTATCTTAACCCAGCTCTGAATTGAAAATTCAGGAAACTAATCCACATATGATTCTAATACACACTTCATTCTTAAGTTCTCTGAAACTGTTAAAAGGATGCAGATAAGATATGAAAATATATGGTGTGTGTATATGTGCTTGTCTATGTGTCTGTGTGTTTGTACAATATCTTTTTTGGCTCTTTTATCTCATGATCATGTTATAGGAAGTATAGACTAGATGATACAATTTCAGTGCTGTTATTTTACATCATAGTATTTAACTCACAGAACAACATGAGAGCAGAAAAATCATTCAAGTCCTTACTTGTTTTTCTGGGGAAAAGA
This sequence comes from Pedetes capensis, assembly GCA_007922755.1. Lineage (NCBI taxonomy): Eukaryota > Metazoa > Chordata > Mammalia > Rodentia > Pedetidae > Pedetes > Pedetes capensis. Next base: position 25,974 of record VMDO01016357.1, on the reverse strand, counting down.
TTAATGTGTTTTCAATTGAACGCAAGAGAGTTCTATTAACCAGGAAACATCATGACCTTCATTTGGAGATTATCCATGATTTAAGGAGATTTGTGTCGATGCCAAGTTGAAAACAGGTGAATTTGTGATGGTATCAGGTCAATCATGACTCTGGATGTTTCTGTGGGAGTGTTTTCTGATAAATTTAACATTTAACTTGGCAGATTAGGTAAAACAAATTGTTCTCTAATGTGTGTGGAGTCAGACCCAACTCGATGCCACCTAACAACAACAAATGTTGACAGACCTCCTCCAGTCACCTGAATGTTTGAATAAAATAAAGAGGCTAACTCCCCTGTAGGTATAAAAGGGAATTTTTCCTGACTGGCTGCCTTCAAGCTGGGGCATAGTTTTTACTGTCATTTTTTTTTTTTTTTCTGCTTTCACGCTCAAACTGAAACATCAGAATTCCTTGCGCTCTGAGACCTCCTGGTCTTCAGCCTGGTTGCAGTACCTCAGTTCTCCTCTTTCTCAGGCATTTGGATTCACACTGAACTATATTATCTACTCTCCAGAGTCTATACATTGAGAATGATTTTGTGATCTTTCAATCATATTTGTCAATTCCTGTGCCATACCATTGGTTCTCTTTCACTATAGCCCCTTGACTAACACAGAGATATAGCTACAAATAACTTTTGATTAATACAGCATTTAATTGACAATATGCTATACTGATATATATTACTATTTGATTCTCCACTTTACATTTCAATTCACATTTTCTTCTCAAAGCAATGTGTAGACTTAAAAAGGCTTCTACAGAAAAAATTGCAAGGTGTGGTAAGATGACAGATTAGAGGAAGTTTCCATGTGATGTGGTGAAAGAAAGGAATCAGAATAGGAATGAGTGGACTGGAATAGAAAGAGAAAAAGACCAGAAGAGCACAGAAATCACAAAGGAGTTTACAGGATGGTCTGACATTACAGAATGGAGTTGAGCAAGGAGAGGGAGTGAGCAGGACTCATATCCAGCACAGCTCTCTGGTGAGGGAGGGTGGCCAGAGCCCTCACCCAGGAAGGTAATCTGGGTGGCTTTGATGAGCAGACTTGCAGTCCCACAGGACAAGCCCACACTCCTTGAAACTCTTGGATCAATTCAGGGGATTTGGTGAAATGGTGGCTCTTCCCGAACAGGATGTTTGCTTTGGAGAAGAGATTCATTTTGCCATGTTTGATATCTCAGAGGACTGTGATTGGATGTTAGATTGAGCTACTCTGGGCTCTGAAAACAAAGAATAGTCATTAGTCAGGGAGACTGAGGGTAACCTACCACAATCCTAGGATGCAATAAAGCTGTGGTAGGTAGCTACAGAGAGGAAGGTAAGATGTTGACCCTGAGAAGTCTGGGCAGCAGGAGGTTTGTTGGATGGTGGCCCTCCCCCTAGGGAGAGGAGATGAATACATCTCCTTAGAAGAACTTTGGAGACTAGTAATTCGATATGATGAAAGACTTCATCTTCAACTGATCACCACCCCCACGTAACAGACCCCAGGATAAGAGGGCACTGAAACAAATTGCTGTTGTGTTGAGAACTGAATGTAGGGATTTTCATGGAGCAGGTATTGTACCACTGTGCTGTATGCCCAGCCATTTTTTTGTTTTGTTTTATTTTGAGGCAGAGTATCCTTGAATAGTGAAGTCTGCCTCTGCTCTGCTGCTGAAGATCCTCCTGTCTCAGCTTCCTGAGATATTGGGATTTCATATGAACACCACGGTGTCTGGTTTTTTTTTTGGTTTTTTTTTTCCTGTTTTCTATATTCTTTCCCTCCATTTGTTAATTATATTTAGTTTTTTATCTTTTACTGCCTTGAACTTCTCTTGTTTCTATTTACTATAGTTTTAAAATTGTTTTTACTTTATTTCTTAAAAAACTTTCTGAAAAGACAAACTTTTTACTTTTTATTGTTCTTATCTTTACCTAATTTTGCCTATTTTTTCCTTTATTGTATAATCTTTTATATTTTTAAATCTTTTGCTTTTTTCACTTTCTCTTCCTGACATTCACTTGCTTTCTTTATCTTTTTAAATTTTCTTTTCTTTTACTTAACCCTTGCAGCTTCCTACTTTTTCCCTCTTTCTTACTTGCCCCCTTGTTAGGCCAAGCAGTTGCTGTTTTAACTTCACTCTAAGTAAATTGCCTGCAGCTGTAGCCCTGTGGCATCTGATCCTGTCAGATCTCAGAAGCTAAGCAGGGTCAGGCCCGGTTAGTACCTGGATGGGAGACCGCCTGGGAACACCAGAAGCTGTAGGCTTGGGAGAAGGACCTGGCAACCCCCTCCCAAAAATCAATCTGCCATTGAAAACCCTATGAGTAGCAGAGAAGCACTTATAATAGTGTTTCCCCTGTTGTACAGAGGGTCGCTATGAGTCGGATACCGACTCGACGGCACCTAACAACAACAACAACTAAGTAAATTATAACCTCATAGATTATTCTATATTATTGTTGTTATTTACTGTTCTGTGGGCATTGGTGTGGTGGTTTGTTGTTATTGTGGGTTAGTAGCTGACCTTAAATGATTTTATGTACATTTCTATATCTGACCATTATCTGACTATTGTACCTGTTACATCTGGGAGTGGTAAAGGGGATTGAGAATTTAAAAGAAAGACACTCAGTAAGAAGATTACCAAATAAAATGAGAAGAGATATTTATGGCAATACATGCACAAATCACAAAACAGGAACACAAGGAACATGACAAAGCAAGGTAACATGTCCCCTCCCAAAAGACCATAATTCTCTAACTACTAAAGCCAAAGATAATGATATAGTTAAAATAGCAGACAAAAATTTGAAAAGTTTAATTATAAACATGATCAATTATTTCAAAAAAAGGACCCCAAACTGCAGATTAATAAAGTAAGGTAATACAGTACCTAGGTCAAAAAGTTACCAATGCATGTAACAAAGTCATCAAAATAAGAAATTCAGCAAGGAAATTGAGATTTTCAAAAACTAGAAATAAAGAATGCAATAAATCAAATAAAACACACTGGAAAATGTTTTACCAGTAGGCTAGACCAAGCAGAAGATAGAAGAAATCAAGGACAGAAGATGAAGGTGAGGAATTAGTATACTCAGATATCAACAAAGGACAAAAAATGAAAATGACCATAACTTTCAAGAACTCTGGGACAAATCTAAGAATCTAGGTGGTAAAAGAAGGAGCCGAAATAAAAACTAAAGACATAGAAAACCTAATTAATCACATAAAATCTAATCAATGAAATCATAGCAGAAAATTTCCTAAATATGGAAAAAGAAATGGATATCCATCCACAAGAGGCATTTAGAACCCCAAATAAAGATGACTAGAAAAGATCCTCCCCAGGACATTTTACAGTTCAAACATCAAGACTATAAAATTTAAAATATGAAAAGTTTCAAGAGAAAAATATCAACTCACTTGAAAAGAAAAATGCATCAGAATAACATCAGGCCTCTCAGGGGAATCCCTAAAATCCAGGAAATTATGGGATGATGTATTTCAAGCCCTTAAAGTAAATAAATGCCAAAATTATTATATCAAGCAAAGTTATCATTTGAAATCAATGGAGAAATAAAGACCTTCCAAGAAAAGCACACATTAAAACATTCATGACCACCAGGCAAGCATTGCAGATGATACATAAAGGAATCCTACACACACAGGAGGAAGAAAGATAGTCTCAGTCAGGACTGTGCAGGAAAAAATAAAATACATGAGAAGATTAGACAAATTAATGAGAACTAGTATAGGATCAGTTATGTCTAACTCAAAAACCCAACAAGTACACACACAAATAAGGGGGAAATAAAAGAATGCATACCATGAATACTACACAAACCAAAATGAAAAACATCCAACACAATTACAGGAATCAGCAAATCCCTCTCAATATAAGAGGTCTTAATGCTCCAATTAAAAGACCAGTATAATGGATTAAGGCCTGCAGCCATAGCATTGTGGCATCAGATCCCATCAGATCTTGGAAGCTAAGCAGGGTTGGGCCTGATTAGGACTTGGGTGAGAGACTGATTGGGAATACCAGATGCTGTAGGCTTGGGAGAAGGACCCGGCAACCCACTCCCAAAACTCAATCTGCCATTGAAGACTCTATGAATAGCAGAGAAGCACTTACAATAATGTTTCACCTGTTGCACATAGGGTCATTATGTATTGGACACCAACTCAACGGCACCTCACAACAAAAATAATGGATTAAAAAATGAGATCAACAATGTATTGTCTGCAACAAATACATATCATTGGCAAGGACACTCATAGACTGAAAGTGAAAGGATGGAGATTGATATACAAAAAAAAATGGAAGCCTAAAAAATGGAGAGCAGGAGCAACTATTATATAGAACAGAGTAGAAAATAAGTTAAAATTAGAAGAGATAATAGGATGACTGCATTTTAATAAAGGAAATAAACAGTCAATAAGTTGCAACAATTATAAATATATATGGGTCCAATTCATAGTGACCCTATGTACTATAGGGTCCCCATCACTGTGCCATGCCTGGCAATATGTCAGTTCTTCTCTGCTATTCATAGGGTTTCCAATGACTAATTGTTTTGGGAGTGGGCTGCTATGTCCTTCTTCCATTTTTGCAGTGCTGAGAATCAAACCCAGGGCCTCAGAGAGCACAGAATAGCACTCTACCAACTGAACTAAATCCTAGCCCTGGATTGAATTAACCTAGGTGTCCATCAACAGATGCGTGGATAAGGAAATATGGTATATGTACACCATAGAGTTTTATTCAACCAAAAAGAAGGATAAAATTATAGAAATTTTCTGGTAAATGGTAAATTTACCAGAAGTTTTCTGGTAAATTTTCTGGTTAAAAAGAAAACATTCTTTTAAGAAAAATAAATCAGACTCAGAAACACAAATATCAACTATTTTCTTCATATATGGATATTAGGTTTCAATATATATTCAGTGTTAGAATATATAGGTTATGAAAGTAAAAGGGGCTATGTTGGGGGGTAAAGTAACTAAGGATATGTGGCACAATAAGAAAACATAATGGGGGAAAGGAATAGTAATATCACATTTATTCCTTAAGGATGGGAGATAAGGGGCTCATGACAAGGTAATGGGAAAGGTGAACATGAGCAAAGTATATTGATATGCATGTGTAGAAATGTCAAAATGAAACTAAATGTACACTAAAATGAAAAATGACAAATGAAAATGAAACTAATCTGTACACTAACTAAAGCATGGATGGGAGAGCACCTAGGAACACCAGGTGCTGTAGGCTTGGGAGAAGGACCTGGCAACCCACTCCCAAAAATCAATCCACCATTGAAAACCCTATGAATAGCAGAGAAGCACTGACAATAGTGTTTCACCTGTTGCTGTGGGTGGGACACCAACTCAAATGCACTTAACAAGGACACATACTATATGCCACTTTTACAAATTAATATATGCATATATAAACTCAATTCATCCTTTCGTTACTACAAAGTCTGTCTCACACAGACTGCTTGTTTACCGGTTTCTGAATGTAACAGCCATGTGGACCCCCCCCCCCCCCCCCCCCCCCCCCCCCCCCCCCCCCCCCCCCCCGGGCAAGCAGGATTCTCCTCCCCTGGGCTGGAGAGTATGCGTGTGGCTGCATTTCTCATCTGTCCAGTGTCGTATGTCATATATTCAGACATTTTATATTTGCCAATGATATGTGTAAGGGACAATCAGAAATATGGTGATACACATATGGAAAAGATGTGAAAGGTGATTCTGTTTATACTTGTACCAGTAATTTCAAACTCCCTATTTGACCGGACAACACCTAACAGCAACAATAACATTCCTCTTACAATCATGCTTTCTAGGAATTAAGGCTCAGAACACCCTTTTTCACATTTTTCTTTTTTCTTTTTTTTTCCCACAGTACTGGGGGTTGAACCCAGGGCCTTGTGCCTGCATGCTGTGCATGTGCTGGACCACTGAGCTGCACCCCCAGCCCATTTTACTTTTTTTTTTTTTTACTTTTTGAGACAGAGTCTCACTAAATTATGCAGATTGCCTCTAGTCTTGAACTTGGGATCCTCCCACCTCTGCTTCCTGAGCTGCTGGGATTTATAGGCATGCACCACAGCTCCCAGTCTTTTTCTCATTCTTGTAGCTCTTTCTCTAGCTCTACTAACTACTATCTTTTTTCTCTGAGGAGAAAAGGGGCGTGCTAATATTTACTTGCTACACTTCAGTAAATATTCATGTATTTATAGTATTCCTCTAATTTTCCCTGTGGTCTTGGCTCAATCCTGCAATATAATTCTTGAATCTCACTACTATAGGCTGTGAAATCCCTCTGCCCAACTCCTGACAAATCTCCCACAGTACACTTAGAAACACTTCCTCCCACATTTCCTTAGAACTCACAAATGAACTCAGCCTTGTGACAAATCAAGCACACACTGACCTAATGGAAAGTCCAACTAGGACCTTTTATTTGGAATCTGCTTTCAAGTGTGATAGTATCTTTCTTTAAGTATTATTCTGGACATACTTTCTCCCTACTTGAGCAACTCCGTTACAAAATATTTTTATGTTATCTACAGAAACTAGCTCAAACTGGACATGTTGTTGTTGTTAGGTGCTATTGAATTGGGTCTGACTCATAGAAACCCCAAGTACAACAGAACAAAACACTACCTGGCATTATGTTATGCCAGGCACTATGTTAGTGCTTCTTGCTATTCATAGGATTCTCAATGGCTGATCGTTTCAGGAATGAGCTACCAGGTCCTTCTCCCAAACCTGTACATATTTGATTTATTTTATAATTTTTTTCATTGGTTTTAATCACTCATGTAATGGGAAGGACTCTGAGAATGCAAAGACACTAAATCATAATCCATTTTCCATTGATAAAGTCCACGAACATTTTAGGAAAACACAGGGATCAGAGCTAATGACATGTTCCAGTGCATGCTTCCTCCATTCAACAATTTATATCAGTTAGTAAAATGTGTATGTAAAGCTGCATATTATATTAAGTGCATCAATTTAGATCAATTAGAGAAACAGTAAATTAAACTGTACCAGAAGTTCTCAACTTTATGTGACTTACATTAACATATTTATATATTACTTGGAAATATTTACAATTCAGGACCTCTTTATTGGCTAGAATATTTGACTGCATTCAGTTGGTCTAGTCCTTTTTTGCATAATTTTTCACTTTGGGTTATATATATATATACATATATATATATATATATATATATATATATATATATATATACATACATATATGTCAAAGTTAAGCTTCTACATTCGCCACTTCTGTGTTATAGGCATCAGATATTGCACTGATACCCATTATCTTTTTATTTCATAGTAAAGAATGTTAAAGTTTTAAGTAGGCACAGGACCAGTTGTAATAATGCAAATCCAAGTCTCCAATGTATTTTTTATGTGATTGTTTTATCTGATTCATTTGGTGATTGGTTATGCATTTCAACCAAATTATAAATGTTGCATGACTGTTTCCCAAACAGCAAGATAAATGAGGATATATGAAAGCAGGAAATTGAGTTAACCTTAATATGTCTTAGTTTTTTTTTTAAACTAGGAAATGGCAATGAAATAGCTTTTGCTCATAAGTTTCTGGTGACTATCAAATACAAGTTTCCTTGCATAATTTACAGCACTGATGAATTTTTTGCATCTTTAGGGTACAAAATTTTGTTATGGTGAGTTATAGGTGGAAATAACATATACAGTGATTAACATTCAGGCATATTCATCATTGAAGAGTAGGTAGTATTTTCTTACTCTGGACCCATGAATTAAACAAATATTAGAAATCAAGTGGGGGTATAAGTGTTGTGATATTTTATGAATCATCAGTACTGAAAATCATTATCAAAATTAAAAGTGGAAGGCATATAATTCCTGGTAAGGGAAACAATACAAGGAAAACTCTGATACTATTGTTTAAAATATATAATATATTGACACATGTCACATGAAACACATGCAGAGGAATTTGGTAAATTTTCTTCTATAAATGTATTGATAGATCTGCCTTAGTAATGGAACTGGAAATTTATTTATGAAATACAACTAACTCTTCTACAGGTGCTATGAAGCATCCATGCTTCTCATGTCTCCCTTGTTCAATATCCAGCTTTCACAACCATATGATGTGACTGAAAATACCATGGCATGAGTCGGGTACACCTTCCTCTTCAATGTGACATCTTTACTTTCCAATACTTTAAAGAGAATTTTTGTCACAACTTTCCCCAAAGCAATGTGTCTTTTGATTTCTTGACTGCTGCTTCCATGGGTGTTGATTATAGAACCTAGTAAAGCAAAATCTTGGCAACCTCAATCTTTTCTCTATTTATTATGAAGTTGCATACTGACCCAGTATAGCAGAATTATCCAAAACTCTAGGAAACAAGAGCTACTAAACTGTGGTTTTATGATAGTTTGATTTAAAGCAACATGTAACAAATAAGTATTGGATGAAGAAGTCAGAATTATATAAATTTGTGGATCAAAAATAGTGAGTTATGTTCATACATGCTTTGAAGAATAAGAGTATACTTATAAAATAAAACATATTTATAACTGAAATATTTTATACTTAAGCTTTCAAAATATTCCTAATGTAATAAAATATAGTATGTTGTTACTAGATATAATATATTCTCACAGTGATTTAATCATCATTTAGTAAAAATAAGCATGTGCAATTCAGTATAACAAATAAATGTGTGCCTACTTTAATCCAGAATAGGATAAAGACAAATAATAAGATTTGAACACCATAAATATGCTTATAATTTTACTTTTTGTGTTGGTGGCATATTTATTTATGTTTGTATTTATTTATTTACTTGCTTATTTTTTTATTTACATATAGAGTCTCACTATGTAGCTCAGACTGGCCTGGAACTCCCAATGCTCCTGGCTCAACATCATCAGTGCTAGAATTACATATGTGCACTGTCACAGCTGGTTTGCTTTTTTATTTGTTTTTTATAAGAATAATTTAAATAGAGTATCTCAGGTGAGTTAGGGCACTGCCATCTGATCACATTGTAACTAATGGTCTTAAATTCATCTCACAGCTTCTTATTAGGACACTACTATTGTTGATATGGCCTGCAGCTGTAGCCCTGTGGTGTCCGATCCTGTCAGATCTCAGAAGCTAAGCAGGGTTGGACCTGGTTAGTACCTGGATGGAAGACCGCCTGGGAACACCAGAAGCTGTAGACTTGGGAGAAGGACCTGGCAAACCCTCCCAAAAATCAATCTGCCATTGAAAACCCTATGAACAGCAGAGAAGCACTGACAATAGTGTTCCCCCTGTTGTACAGAGGGTCGCTATGAGTAGGATACCGACTTGACGGGGACTCAACGGCACCTAACAACAACAATTGATGATACTATTGCTATGTTAATGAAGATGACTCTTGAGATGATGTATCATTGACCACAATATTGGTGGTGCCAGTGGCAGGGCTTTTGCCAAATGAGATAAGGGTTAGAAATGTTGAGGAGAGGAGTGTTGGCTTTTTACTTGAGTGCAAAGCATAGGCAAACAATGTATGATTTTGTATGAGTTAATATTCAATATATAGTGCTACAATCAAAGCCAGCTTATATAAGAATGAAGTAGTGTGTCAACTCACAAAATTACCTTGAAAGTTGAAGGGTCAGTAAAAGCCTGAATTAATCTATCATATCATGCCAAAGAAAAAGGGTAATGATGATTGATCATATAAAATGAAAAAGGTGTTGTTCACTAGCTCTCTATCAGAAGCAATGGAAAATTACTATATGGAAAAATTCTAACATTACCCATGACAACCAAGTTCTAAGACATTGTGTCTTTTTTGTTATCTCTCAGTATTTAAGAGAAGCTATTATTAGACTCATCCATGATTGCTATAATCATGCAAGATAGATTCTAAGATGATAGCAAGGCATAAAACCTGAGGATGAAATAACCAACATTTTGGCATCTTTACTTGAAAATCCAAATTAGCCTGAAAGCATTCATTATTGCAGAGGTTAGCAAATTCATCTTACTACATTTTTGTTTTTTTTTCAGTGATACTCAAAATAAGATAATGGTTTTCATTTAAAAAACATGATAATCAGAGGTATTGTTCTGTTATTTTGTTCTCACACAATCAGGTCATGTGAAAACACACAGTAATGCCCCTTCTAATATTTGCTATTTAAGCATTTTAAAATTAGTGTTGATTTGCACCTTAATAAAATTGCCTTGATCCACTTAAAGTTATTTCTTGATAGATATATATGGTATGGAGATAATTTATTCAGTATGCTTTCAGCTATTTGTTTTAGTAATAGATTTTCAATGAATTTTGATCTGCTTTGAACTTCCTCAATGAAAGACAAATATGTACAATTGCTGCACATAGATATTTTAGTGATATATTTAAATCAAATTCAGGGATCTTACATCAAACATTAATGATATTTATTGAGCTATGTATAGTCGAGAAGATTATATAAGATGATGAATGTGTAGGTAAAAGTGATTTAATCATTGTACAATGGGGGTAACAAATGATCTACTACTCTGTATGCCATTAATATTTCCAAATAAAAAGAGAACTACAAAAGTCCTATTAACTCAAGACATACCACATTTTTATGTGTCTTTTTTGGTTTGAGGGTTTTAACATCTCTCTCACAGGAAAAACAGTGAAGATTGATTAAATATTACTTTAAATTCATTCTTAGAAATGTCAATTTGGTAAAAAAATTATAAAATTAGGATAAATTGGTCAAATGTGTTTATTGTGTTGATTTTCATTATTCAACAAACACAGGTGACTACCAATATATAGACAGGAAACTGCTGGAAAATCAAGCCAGATTCAGAAGAAGAAGGGGAACCAGGCCCATCAAAGCTGATGTCAGATGGTGATTAGTCAAAAGAAAAGAATACCAGAAAAGTGTCTATCTATGTTTTATGGGTTATGTAAAGGCACTTGACTGTGTGGATCATAACAAATTATGGAAAACACTACAAAGAATGGGAATACCATAGCAATTAATTGTACTCATGAGGAATCTGTATATAGACTGGAGGCTGTCCTTCAAACAGAACAAGGAAACACTGCTTCATTTGAAGTACAGAAAGGTGTACATCAGGGCTATATACTTTCACTATGTCTCTTCAGTTTCTATGTTGAGCAAATAATCTAAGAAGCTGGACTTTATGAACAAGAATGCAGCATCAGGGTAGGAGGAAGACTCATTAACAACTTCTGTTATGTAGATGATACAACTCTGCTTGCTGAAAGTGAAAAGGATTTGAAACATTTACTGAACATAGCCTTCAATGTGGAGTGCAACATAACATCAACAAAAATCCTTACAACTGTGTCAGTATGCAACTTCACAATAAATGGAGAAAAGATTATGGTTGTCCAAGATTTTGCTTTACTTGATTCTACAATCAGCAAAAGTGGAAGTAGCAGTGAAGAAATCAAAACACACTTTGAATTGGGAAAAGCTATTGCAAAAACTCTCTTAAAATATTGAAAAGTAAAGATGTCACCTTGAAGATGAAGGTGTGCCTAATTCATGCCATGGTATTTTCAGCCACATCATATGGTTGTGAAAGCTGGACATTGAACAAGGGAGACAGAGGAATAATTGATGCTTTTGACTTATGGTGCTAGAGACAAATATTGAAAATACTACGGATTGCCAAATGAACCAACAGATCTGTCTTAGCAGAAGTGCAACCAGAGTATTTCTTGGAAGCCAGGAAGGCTACACTGCATTTTACATATTTTAGACATGTAGTCAGGAAGAGCCAATCGCTGGAAAAACACATAATGTTTTGAAGAATGGCAGGTCAATGAAAAAATGGAAAATCCTCAATTAGATGGATTGACATAGTATCTGTAACAATGAGTTTAGGCATAGATACAATTATATGCCTGGCACAGAATCAGGAAATGTTTTATGCTGCTGTACATAGGGTTAATATGAGTCAGACCCAACTTGATGACCCCTAACAACAACAACAATGCAAGTACTAGGCATACAAAAGCAAATCATGGCGGGCTTATACCCGAATTTTTTTATAATCGAAGTCAGAACTAAATTATAAAATTCAATAGTAAAATTGATTTAAAAACTATATAAAAAGGATGAAAAGAAGTTTAAGGCAGAGAGCGGTTAATTCTTCTCAAGTAGCAGAGAGAATGTCAAAACAGTCAAGGAACATATGGTCCAAGAAATGCATTTATACAATGACGTATATGTATCTCTCTGAAAAGAAAGCTATGGTAACAACTTGACGTAGATGCCCTTACACAGAGAGGAAGAATAAGCAATATATATATATATATATATATATATATATATATATATATAATTGATTTTCGTATAAGATGGAGAAATAGAAACCGTTGCCATGGGACTCCATAAATGAGAAGAGTCAGGACAACCAAGGATGGACTTTATTCCGAAGACAAAAGCTCATGGGCCATCATGATAGATGTGATAGGACATATAAAAAACATGGAGACAGAGATGGCTGTCAATAAAAAAGTTACATTGAGATTTTATTTCACCCCAGTCAGAATGGTTATCATCATGAATACAAACAACAAATATGAGCTAAAAACAACCTTTCTTTCTGCTACTTGGAATGCAAACTAGTGCATGTGCTAAAGAAATAAGTATAGATATTCCTCAAAAAATGAAAATAGAAGTGCTATATGATATAGCTATACAGTCCTGGATACATACTCAAAGCAGTCTAAGTCAGCATACAATATATATATACCTGCACATCCATGTTTATTGTGGCATTATTCACAACAGCCAATTTATGACATCAGCCTAGATGTCCATCAAGAGATGAAAGAATAAATAAAATATCTATAAGCAAATATATGCATGGAGTATATATGATGAGTATATATGATGGGCTTAAACATAAATAAGATCGTGTGCCTGGCACAGAATTGGGGAGTGTTTTCTTCCACTGTATGAAGGGTTGCTATGAGTCGGATACGATGGCACCTAACAACAACAATACATGATGGAGTTTTATTCAGCCATTAAGACTGGGGTTTAGCTCAGTTGGTAAAGTGCTGCTCTGTGCACTTTGAGGCCCTGGGTTTGGTTCCTAGCACTACAAAATGGGAGGAATTGGGAGCCCACACCAGAAACAGTCCTGAGACAACCATTGAAAACCCTATGAATAGTAGAGAAGCCCTGACATAGTGCAGGGCCTGGCACAGTGTCACGAGTGTTTTGTTCTGTTGTATATAGAATTGCTATGAGTTCAAAACTACTCAGCAATACCTAACAACAATACAATATGTCATTGGCAGAAAAAATGAGGGAACTGGTGGTCCTGTTATGCAAAACGAGCCATACTGAGAAAGAGATTGCACAATTTCATGCACATGTGGGATCCAGAACAAGTGTGTTCACATGTGTGTAAAAGTATATATATATATATGTATATATATGTATATATATGCGTGTGTGTATATATATATATATATATATATAAAACGAAAATAAAAAGGGGCCTAGGGGCCTATTTAGGGGAGAAAGGGACCAGTGGGAGGGGGATGGGGTAAGGAGAAGTTAGTGGAGATGTTAATATGAGTAAGGAGCATGGTATATATATATATATATATATATATATATATATATGAAAATGTCTCATGAAACAGATCATTCTATATAATAATTTACAAAGTAAATAAAAAGAGGACAAAGGTCTGATGCATTGGGGCTGTTAAAAAGTTTGCCATTGTAACTGAGTTTCAAATGTTGAGACTTGTTAGGTGGTAATAAAATGCCAGATGTCAACTAACATTTTGACTCCCAGCTGAAAATAACAAGGACTTTAGGAAGGGTAGTTTATTATTATTATTACTATTACCATTTAAATTTTACATGTTTGCAAGTACAGTGTGAGAATTTCATACAGATACATGAGTTTTCGTGATCAAGTCAGGGTAATTTACATTTTCCCCTCCTTAAATCTATAAGGGGTGTTAAGGTAAGAAACCATCTGAAAAGTACACATTTTAAGAAGATTGGAACAGGCAGAAGAATGCAGGCTTTCCAGTCTATTATAATATTATATTTTGCACTCTTCCAGATGATATGTGACCATTTAGTGTATTCTAATTTATATTTTTTAAATGACTGGTCACAGTGCTTTCTAACAAACAAGCATATCTTAAAAATTAATTAGAAAATTTCCAGGTGAATTGATGACACTAAGAATAATGCAATAATGCACAAGTCTATAATTCCAGTGACTCCAGAAGGTGAGACAGGAGGATCATGAGTTGGAGGCCAGAGTCAGCCTATGAAACGTAGCAAGACATTGACTCAAAATAATAATATTATTAATAATAAAAATAATTTTAAAAGACCTGGGGTGCTGCTTCATGGCAGAGCAATTTCCTTGGATGCACAAGGCTCTGGGTTCAAGTCCCTCCCCCAAAATAGCACAAACAACAACCAAATAAATAAAGAATAAGGCAAATATTACTTTTTGTGTCTGTATGGTACTTGAGGCTTGAATCCATGGCCTCACACATTGCAAATGTTCTACCTCTGGGCTACACCTATGGTTCATTTTTTAAAATTTTTTATCTTGAAACATGGTCCCACTAAGTTACACAGGCTACCTCTCTCCTCACAACTGCCATGTTCCTGCCTGCACCTCTGGAGTCACTGGTATTACAGGCCTGAGCCACCACGCCCAGCTGAATAATGTAATATTCAAATGTATTTTCATCAGAATGTTTTTATGCTCCCATCACACCTTCTAGACTAAAATCTGTTGAAGCACATAATAAACTTTTATTCACCATTCTCTCCATAGTGAACATTCAACAAAAATTGTTCAGTTGCTTCAACTAAACTTTAATATTATTGGATGAGCAAGTAAATTTCAATGTTACTAATCGAAAGTCATAGCTTCCACCTAGTATTTTAAATTACGGCAATTTAATTATGCCAACTAGAATCCTAAGGGAAAATGCACAATTATTGTAGTTTTTAAACATAATTTCTATTGCATTGAAATTCATGTCTATTAACTTCCACCTTGGGAAAGTATCACTGATCATTAAATACAACATATACATTTTTTTTTCTGGTACTAGGGGTTGAACCCAGGGCCTCGCGCTTGCATGCTATGCAAGTGCTGGACCACTGAGCTGCACCTCCAGCCCTTTTTTTTTTTCTTTACTTTTTGAGACAGGGTCTTGCTAAATTACGCAGACCTCCTCTGATCTCAAACTTGCGATCCTCCTGGCTCTGCCTCCCAAGCCGCTGGGATTACAGGTGTGCGCCATCATGCCCAGCTACAATGTATACTTTTTGATCATGATACAACATTTGAAATGTTATGACATAAGGTGATCCTTATATATATGTCATACACACATACACCACACACATATATACACATATACATACATATATATACACTATATGTGTATGTATGTGTGTATAGATATATATATATAGAACCTTATGTACCAAAATTTTTAGTCACTGAGAACAGGATACATTTTTAAGAAAACTGAGCACTTCAAAGAAATTAATTAGTACATATTCAAATTGTAATCTACCTAATGTATATTGAAAAAGTCGTCTTTGACAATCATTGAAATAATTTAAGGTTAAATATTTATAGCATTCACTGTCAAGTATTATGAATTTTGATAATTCTTAATTTTAAATCTTTATAAAGATTTAGTTTGTGAAGTTAAATTCATAATTTATAAATATATGTGTTTTTAAAAATTTCCACCTTTCATAATTTAAAATGTACAAAATGACCTCTATTAAAAATGTGCATTTCCTTGTCATCCTATTGTTCATTATTTTAAAAAATTAGCAGAAGATGTATACCTATAGCTTAAAGAATTAATGATATTTAGAAATATTGAGCTGCTGGATAAACACACACACATTATATATATATATATATATACACACACATGTATATAAAGGCAACAGTGAATTTCCTGAAAAAAGAAATGAAGAAAGCAATTCCACTTAAAACAGTTAAGAAAACATAAAATACTGAAGAATCAGTGCAACTAAAAATGTGAAAGAACAGTGTAAAAAAATCATAAATGATTGGTGAAAAAAATTGAAGAGGATACAAAAACTATGAGCACACAATCCTGCAATCATGGACTAGAACTAGTATTGTTAAGATATCTGTATTTTCTAGAGCAGTCTACCGATTCAATGAAAATGATCAAGTTTGAAATGTCAATAACATTCTTCACAGAACTAGAAAAATATTCTAAATTTTTTATGATACTGCAAAAGATAGGGAAATAGGCAAAACAATTTTGAACAAAAAAGAACAAATTAGGAGTAACTACAGTCCCTGACTTCAAAGAATATAACAAAGCTATAATAATCATAACTGCATGGTATTGGCATTAAAACAGTCACCAATGGAACAGAGAGTCAAGAAGTAAACTCATGTTTCTTTGACACACTGATTTTTGAGTAAGGTACTAAGAACACAAGTTGAAGAAAAGGTTATTTTTAGAGTAAATTGTGCTAGAAAAATGGATATTTATAGGCAGAAGAAAGATAGTAAATTTCTATCTCCAATAACTTACAAAGGTCAATGCAAAATGGATTGGATTTTAGCATGAGAATTTAAAATCCGAAATTAGATGAGTAAGTACAGAGGTAAAGTTTCATGACATTGAAATGGATAAGGATATTTTAGACATGATTCAAAAATCAGAGGGAATAAAAGCAAAACTAGACAAAGGAGATTGCATCAGAATAAAAGATTTCTGCACAGCAAAGGAAACAATCAACAGGCACAATAGGAGAAAATATTTGCAAACTATGTACCAAAATCAGATTGTATGGGGAATACCATAAACTCAATAGGGGGATTGCATGTTGCTATGATGTTGAAAGATATGCCACTGGTTATTTCAGTTACCATCAGGGTATCCCAAGGTGGAGAGGTTTTAGCTGAATTTCCAGAGTAAGAGAGAAGAGGGAGAAAGACCCAGAAGCCCACTCCCAGAATGCTTTAACATTGAAAAACCTGTGGATACCAGAGAAACACCGCAAGATATAATGCAAGAAAATGAGCCCCCAAAGTGGAAGGCTCTGGGATTTAGCTCAGTTGGTAGAGCACTGCTCTGCAATCTCTGAGGTCTTGAGTTCAATTCCCAGCACCGCAAAAATGGGAGAAGGATGTGGCAACCCACTCCCAAGGCAATCCCAAAACAATCAGCCATTGAAAACCCTCTGAGGGTCACTAGAGTCAGAAACGACTCGGCGGCATCTAACAACAACACACACACATGGAATTCACCACATGGAACACACATGAACTGAATTGTCTACATTTGTGGAAAAAGATGATGGAAAAGCTCAATATCAAAAGTCAGAGTAAGAGCAAGTGCTGATTGTATATCAGACCATCAGCTGCCCATAGGCAGATTCAAACTGAAACTGAAGAAAATTAGAGCAAGTGTATGACACCTAAGGTGTGACTTGAGTATATTCTGAGTGAATTTACAGATCATCTCAATAGCAGACTTGATGCATTAGACACAAATGATGGAAGACTAGATGAGATGTGCCAAGATATGAAAATATTATTCATGAAAAAAGCACAAAGTTATTAAAAAAGACAGGAAGAAATGAAAAGACCAAATTACATATGCAAATAGATTCTGAAACTTTCCCTTGAATGTTGAGCTGCTAAAGTCAAAGGAAGACATGACGAAGTTAAAGAACTAAACAGAAGATTTCAAATGGCAGTTTTAGAAGGCAAAATCAAATATTATGAGGGCATATAGAAAGAGCCGGAGATAGAAAACCAAAAGAAAAGAACATGCTCTGCTTCTCAAGTCTAAGGAATTGAAGAAAACATTCAAAACCTGAGTGGCAATAGTGAAGGATTCTACAAGGAAAATATTAAATGTCTCAAGAAACATCAAAAGAAGATGGAAAGAATACACAGAATCATTGTACCAAAAAGAATTGGTGGATGACCAAAAATTTCAAGAGGTTGGATATTATCAGGAACTAATGATACAGAAGGATGAAGTGGAAGTTGCCTTGAAGGAATTGGTGGAACAAAGTCTCCAAGAATTGATGGAGTACCAATGGAGATGCTTCAACAAAGAGATTGAGAAGTGGATGTGCTAATTTGTTTATGCTAAGAGATATGGAAATCAGATACCTGGCCAACTGTCTGGAGGAGATCCATATTTGTGCCTATTCCTAAAAAGGGAATCCAACGAAATGCAGAAATTATTGAAAAATGTCATTAAAATCTCACACAAGTAAAATTTTGTAAAGATCATTCCAAAGTGACTGCAGCAGTATATGGAGAGGGAACTGCCAGAAATCAGGCCAGATTAAGAAGAGCTTATGGAAACAGATTCATCTTTGCTGATGTCAGATGGATTCGTGTACAGCAGAGAATGCCAGTAAGCTGTCAATCTGTGCTTCATTTTCTATGCAAAGACATTTGACTGAGAAAATCACAAAAACTCCTGGAAAACATTGTGAAAAATGGGAATACCAGAGCACTTCATTGTAATCATGAGGAATCTCTGCATGGACTAGAAGGGAGTCATCTGAACCCAATAAGGAAACCATTCTTGGTTTAAAGTCAAGACAGGAGTGCATCAGAGCTCTATGCTTTCAAGTTACCTCCTCAGTCTCTATACTGAGCGGAATAGCTGGACAGTATGAAGAAGAGCATGGTATCAGGATTGAAGGAAGTTTCATTAACAGCCTGAATTATGCAGATAACATAATTTTGCTTGCTGAATGTGAAGAAGATTTGAAACATTTACTGATGAAGATCAAAGAACACAGCCTTCAGTATGGATTGCAAGTCAATATCATGAAAACAAAAACCTTACAACTGGGTCAGTATGCAACTTCATGACAAATCGAGAAACAATTGAAGTTGTACAAGATTTTGCTTTACTTGGTTTTATAGTCAACATCGACAAAAGCAGCAGTCCAGAAATGAGAAGACGCATTGCATTGGGAAAAGCTGTTGCAAAAGACCTCTTAAGAGTGTTGAAAAGTAAAGATGTCACATTGAAGACAAAGGTGTGCCTGACTCATGCTACCTTATTGATTTCAGTTGCACCATATGCTTGTGAAATCTAGGCAGCGAATTAGGGAGACAGGAGAAGAATTGATGCGTTTGAATTATGGTGCTGGTGACAAATATTGACTATACTGCATACTGCCAAAAGAACCAACAGATCCATCTGAGAATAAGGGAAACCATAATGCTCCCTGGAAGCCAGGATAGGTAGACTCTGTCTTATGTATTTTGGACATGTTATCAGGAAGAACCAATCCCTGGAGAAGGACATGGTATTTAGCATGGGAAAAAAAAAAATAGAAGGTCCTCAACTAGATGGACTGAAACAGTGGCTAAGGTAAGGGGCTTAAATATAAAAAAGACTGCATGTATGTAACACTGTTGAGTAGTGTTTTATTCTGTTGTACATAGGGTCACTATGAGTCAGCTTTGATTGATGGCACCAAAATAACCAGCACAAATTAAAAATGGCTAACTGATATTTGAAAATAGAGTAAACATCATTTATTATCAGGAAAATGCAAATTAAAACCATAATGAAATATTACCTCACCACAGTAAAAATGATTATTATAAAGAATAAAAAGGAATAACCTAAAGGTAACAAATGCTGTTGAAACTGTTATGACATTGGAAAACTTGCAAGCTGCTTTGGAAAAACAGATTGATTCAGCCATTATTGAAAAAAGAATGAAGATTTTTCAAAACATTAAAAATAGAATTACTGTATGATTCAGTGATCTGATAATTTTATTGTATACCCAAAACAAATGAAATCAAGTATATCAAAGAGAACTGTGCAATCCTGTGTTCATTGTCCCACCATTTATAATAGCCAGGATATGAAAACAATTTGAGTGCTCAACTACTGAAGGATTAAAGAAAATGTTCCATCATCCACATGCAGAAAAATGAAAACTGACCCACATCTCTCAATATGCATGAGAGTTAACTCAAAATGGATAAAAGATCTCAACATAAAACCATAAACTTTAAAATTTATAGAAGACAAGATAGGCAATACACTCTATCATATAGGCATAGGAAAGTATTTCCTTAATAGGACTCCAACTGCTCAAGAAATTGCAACAAGAATAGATAAATGGGATTACATGAAATTACAAGCTTCTGCACAGCAAAAGAAACAATTAACAGAGTCAAGGAAACCTGCACATAATGGGAAAAAATGTTCACATCCTATACATCAGACAAAGGTCTAATTACTAGAATTTATAAAGAACTCAAGAAAAAAATTCCCCCCCCCCAAAAAAAAAACCCAAATAACCCAATACACAAATGGGCAAATGAACTGAGTAGACAGTTCTCAAATGAAGAGATCCGTAAAGCCATGAAACACATGAAAAAATGCTCAATATCCTTAGCCATTAGGGAAATGCAAATTAAAACAACTCTGAGATTTCACCTTACACCAGTAAGAATGGCCAAGATCAATGAAATAAATAACAATAAATGGTTGCAAGGTTGCAGAGAAAAGGGAACACTCTTACATTGTTGGTGGAGCTATAAATTGGTCCAACCACTGTGGAAATCAATATGGAGGTATCTTAAAAAACTGAAAATAGATCTACTGTTTGACCCACCTGTGACACTATTGGGAATTTACCCAAAGGGAGATGTGTCATCATACCACAGAGACACCTGAATCTCTGTGTTCAATGCAGCGCTTTTCACAATAGCAAGGATATGGAATCAACCAAAGTACCCTTCAATAGAAGAATGGATAAAAATCTATGGTACATATACACAATGGAATACTACTAAGCAATCAAAAAAAAATGAAATAAGGCCATTCACAGCAAAATGTATAGAATTGGAGAAAATTATTTTAAGTGAACAAACACAAGCTCAGAAAGAGAAACACCACATGTTCTCACTCATATGTGAGAGCCAAATCAAAATTACACAAAGGAAAAAATCCTATACAAAGGATGGGTCATAATAAAAGAAAATAATCTAAGAATAATATTATTATAGATGGTCTAGAAAATGCATGTAATAGTTCTGACAAGGTAAAAAGAAAGTTCACTGCAGGAAAAGATTCTATCTTAAACAGAACTGGAACCCAAGGATATATAGAAAAATATTACCATAAAAAGACAAGTAAATGGTAGAGAAGTCTTTGATAGAGGGGTGCAATGGGGGGTAAGCATATAAGAGGGTAAGGGGGAACCTAAATGGATAATGTACAACAAAATGCATATATGGAAATGTCACAATGAAAAGCATGTCACAATGAATCACATTAAGGTTGTTGTTGTTGTTGTTAGGTGCCGTCGAGTCGTGTCCGACTCATAGCGACCCTCATAGGGTTTTCAATGGCAGATTGTTTCAGGATTGTCTTGGGAATGGGTTGCCACATCCTTCTCCCATTTTGCGGTGTTGGGAATCGAACTCAGGACCTCAGAGATTGCAGAGCAAGTGCTCTACCAACTGAGCTAAATCTCAGCCCAACATTAAGGTATACATTAAAAATTTCCAATCAACATAAAGAAAAGAAATGTACTATGTGTATGTACTGGAAACTATTTAGCCACAAAAAGAATGAAATTATGACATTTGTGACCAAATGGATAAAGTGGAGATCATTATGTTAATTAAAGTGAGCGAGGCATGGAAATACAATTACTGGAGGGTGTTATCCATATGTAAAACCTAAGAAAATTAATATCATATAATTTGGGAATAATGTGATGGTTAACAGAGAGGAAGGAGGTTATGGGGGAGAAAATTAGGAAAGTTTGATCAATAATTACTGTTACAGTCATTAAGAAGAAGTTCTGTTCTGTGATTGTACAGTAGGATGAGTATATATAACAACAAGGTAATGTTTGATTTAAAAGCTAGAAGAAAGTATTTTAAGTGTCTTTACCATGAAGAAATGATGAAGATTGAAGAGAAATATTTAATCTGACTTAAATATTACATACTGTGAAAATATATAAAAAAAGTTCCTCCAATAATATATAAATTTTTTTCACATGTTAGTTATAATGTAAACTTAGTTTATGTCATATGTCATAGGAAGTGAACATAAAGTAACACATCGTAATAATTTTTCCTTAATTTCAAATTAGTTCAAATTAAAATAGGATGTGCCCTGTGGTTTGAAAATTATAGAAATATTGACTTACTATTTTGGGTTGACAGAATAATTGCTATATGTGGAGGTGTAAATGTTTTGTTGTTGTTGTTAGGTGCCGTCGAGTCAGATCTGACTCCTGTACAACAGGGGAAACACTATTGTCAGTGCTTCTCTGATGTGCATAGGGTTTTCAATGGCAGATTGATTTTTGGGAGGGGTTGCCAGGTCCTTCTCCCAAGCCTACAGCACCTGGTGTTCCCAGCGGTCTTCCATTCAGGTACTAACCAGGCCTGACCCTGCTTAGCTTTCCAGACCTGACGGGATCAGATGCCACAGGGCTACAGCTGCAGGCGTAAATGTTTACTAAAGAGTAAGTGAATGGTATGGCTTTTGTATACATAATCATATTTTAAAATAAACCTAATTGGGGATAGAGGTGTAGCTGAGTGGTAGAGTACTTGCCTAGTACATGCAAGGCCCTGCATTTAAACCCTCAGTACTGAAAACACAAAACTTAAGAAATAAATATCTTAGTGGGGTGCAGTGGCAGATGCCTGTATGGTCTTTTACACTTTTATTTGAAGAACTATGCCACATCAGGAAATGTCAACTGAGGGCTGTTAACATCACTCCATACTATTTCACTGGAAATAGTAAATTAGGGAGGTGTGAAAGGTCAGGAGTACTACTACATTCATATCCCTCAATACAAACACGTAAAAACGGATGATGGTAGATATCTCCTCTGTAAGTCAGCCCTCTGAAGTAATCTCTGTCTACTTCTCTAGCTTCTCTTTAGGAAGCTCTCTATCCTCTGATCATTCTTGAAAATTCTTAAAGCAATAATAAAGTCACTTTTTTCCATCTTATCAATTTGCCCATATCCTTACTTTTGTCAAAATAGTATTTAAAGCATTTTCATTTAGTTTTCTTTTCATAATAGGTCATTTAGATTTCAGTCCAAATAAGGTATCCTCAGACTTTTCTCTGGATTCTAGATGTTATTACAAACTACAATTAAACTTAGACTCTAACTTAAAATCATTTGATCATCATTTTAAAATAATTTTAGTTTTATAGAAAAATGTTTAGGATACCGCATTTCTCATGATGCCTGAAATTAGTACTTCCTATAATTAATATTTCATGTTAGTCTGATACATTTGTTATGATTAATGAATCATTCTTGATACATTATTATTACCTAAAGCCCACGCATTTTACACATATTCTTAGAATTGACCTGAAGTCCTTTTTCTCCTTTATGATCTCATCCAAGATACCTCATTACATTTTGCTGTCTTATCTCCTTGGTTTTCTCTTCATAATTGGAGGTTCTCAGGCCCCCTGGCTTTTGATACTTTCACAGGTTGGGAGAATACTGGCTTGATAACTTACAGAATGACTCTAGATTGCATTTATACCATACCTTCCTCATGATTAGGTTCTCATCATAACATATTAGGTACATGCTATCAGCATACTACCAAGGTGACTTACCATTTGTGATGTTGACCTTCATTATCAGGCAAAAGGAAGTGGTGTTTGTCAGGTTTTTGCACAGTAACTCAACTCCCAACCTCCCTGACCTACACACTTCACTTACCATACTGTTTGGAAGGCAGCCACTATGCATGGCCCACACCTAAGAAGGGAGAGTTGTGTTATACCTCAATAAATGTTCTTTTTGTGAAGTGCCATCAAGTTGGTTCCAACTCATAGGGACCCTATGTACAACAGAATGAAAGACTACTTGACCCTGCACAATATCTGACATTATTGTTAGTGTTTCTCTACTCTTGATAGGGTTTTTGGTGGCTGATAATTTTAGGAGTGTGTTACTAGATCCGTCTCCCAAACCAACAGCACCTGGTATTCCCAGATGGTCTCCTATCCATGAACTAACCAGCCTTGACTCTGCCTACCTTCTGAGCTCAGATGGGATCAGACACCAGAAGTTTCTTTTTCTTGCTGCTGCTGCTGCTGTTGTTGTTGTTAGCAACCCTCATAGGGTTTTCCATGGCTGATTGTGTCAGGATGGTTTTGGGAGTGAGCTGCCACACACTTCTCCCACTGGGAGCTACGGCTATAGGCATTAAATGTGCAACTTCTACAAAATCTAAAATTATTCTCAGTTTATTTAATACTTTATATTGATGTGGACTAATATTTATTTTATACCTTGGGTTATAATACAGTACTTTACTTTGTTAATCAAATTGTTTCCGCTGCCTATTGGGAGTTCTTTCTGGTGGTTTTTATGCTTTTTCACATATCCTCATCAATGTAGGTTTTTGTCTATTCATTTTTTAAGTCCTTTTTCTACTATAAAGTATATTTAATCAGAGGACTTCCTTTGCTTAGCGAAGTTTTAGGTTCATGAGGACAATTAAAAGCAAGTCAGACATTTTTCGATGTACTCCTTTGCTCCACACGTATATAGCCTCCCCAGTTACCAATATTACTTCAGAGTGGCACAGTTCTTACAATTGGTGAACCTACATTGACACGTCATTACCATCTAAACTCAGTTGTTTGCATTAGAGAACACTCAGGATTTCATGATCTATGAGTTGAGACAGATGTTTGATGATGATTATCCAACATCACGATACCATACTGAATGCAACACTGCCCTGAAGTTTCTCTGTGCTCATTGACTTCATCCCTCCCTCCCTCTTAACCCAAGGAAAGCACTAGTTTTTAAATGTCACCATAGTTTTCTGACAACTCAAAACTTGGAATCCTACAGTAGGTAGCCTTTTGAGATTGGTTTCACTTAGTAACATGCTTATAGGTTTCTTCTATGTGTTTCCATGGCTTCATACCTCCAGTATTCTCACTGCTGAGTAAAATTCCATTGTCTGAATGTACTACAATTGACATATCCATTCACTACTGGAAGACATCTTGATTATTCCCAGTTTTGGCAATTACGAAAAAAAAAACATTCTGTCACTAAATGATGTTGCAGGATTAATTTTTTTTAAGTTTCCTACATTACTCCCCTACTCCTAACATCATTTTTGCCAAAGATACAACTTTCCTTTCATTGGAAAATTGTGTCAGAAACCAATGTCTAGCTACAAAATATTATACCACCTTTTCATAGAACTTTCCATAGATTTTAGATATTTGCACATTTAATTATTTAGTTCAATTATTATATGTCTCTTCACCCCATTAGAAAGTAATATTTATATCATCAGAAAAGTAGTAGAGTCCCTGGCAGAGTATTCATGTGCACCAATTTATAATAT
Organism: Pedetes capensis; assembly: GCA_007922755.1. Lineage (NCBI taxonomy): Eukaryota > Metazoa > Chordata > Mammalia > Rodentia > Pedetidae > Pedetes > Pedetes capensis. Next base: position 437 of record VMDO01016357.1, on the reverse strand, counting down.
TAAAGATTGTAGTGTTTTTCTCAGACTTGTTTAACTAAAAATTATAGTTAATCAGTCATGCATCAATGCTTAAGCATACTATTAGTACTGTGCTCCATATGATACTTAATGTGTACTTAACTGAGTAGAAGATAAGCCACTTATTTTATAATAATGTAATTGGGAAAACACTAGTATCAGGAAATGCATAATATTTTGCTAAATATTCTTAGTTTTGAAACTATGCTGTGTATTATGTGACTAGAATTATAAAACATCTATCTCTCTATATATATTTATGAAATGTATATAGATTTCAAATTTGACATTACTTAGATGGTTTACCTTTGACTACTCCGCTGCTCTACAGATGACTATTAACTCTTAAATTGCACTATTTGCTGTTGTTTTTGTTGTTAGGTGCCATCGAGTTGGTTTCCCACTTATAGTGACCCTAC
>VMDO01016356.1:20445-48268 GCA_007922755.1 Pedetes capensis | reverse complement strand
AAATGAACTCCACATGAACTATTGGTGTGATTATATAATGCTGTAATCTTTTCAGGAGGAAGTTTGGCAACATATGACCAAGCTGTGAATTTTGTATTTTGACTTTTGAACTCAAATTCTACTTCTAGGAATGTATCCTAAGGAAATAATTAAGAATGCAATTAAAAGTATTCATTCTATCATGAAAATATTAAAATAACCTAAATGCCTCAAATTATGGTATTGTTATAATGTCCTGTTACTTTCATAATTTAAAATACCATGCAGTCATTATCCATTATTAGCAACAAATGGAAAGATAGTCACAACATTTAAGTAAGAAATAGCAAGATGCAAAGAAATATGTATTTGATTTATATAAGTTAATATGTTAAATAAGTTAATATAAGTTAATGTATGTAATATAAGTTAATAAGTTAATACAAGTTAAATTCTACATGCATAGAAGAATGTTGAGAAAGTTTCATACCATAGTATTAAGTGATATGTTTTCTTTTAGGAACAAGCTGGATATAATTCTTTTTGCCTGTCTTCTACAGCAACACCTTTTATGATAATAATACCTTTCTCAATAAGGACTTAAAAGTTGACCCAGAACTTCCATACTCACAATTCCATTTCCATCACATAGCAGCCCAGGGAGTTCAACAGGGAAAATATTGTATTCATTTTTACTCATGGGAAAGTAGGGCTAACAAGGGGCAGAACTGGCATTAATCCTTGGAACATCTTCTAAAAACAGCACTCTTTCCTCTGCACTATGAGAGAATGGCATGTGGAGGTACCTAAATGCTCAACAAGTTAAGCAAATTCAAATACCAATATAATGCAGTGTGACAAATTAGATGTGAGTATGTGGACATAATAGGAAAAAATGCTAAATAAAAACAGAAAAAAAAAAAAAAAAGCCAGGACTGGTGGCACATGCCTATTATCCTAGCACTTGGGAAGTTGAGGCAGGAGGATCAAGAGTACCAGGCAGGCCAGCATGGGCTACATATCAAGACTTTGTTTCAAACAAAACAAAACAAAACAAGAACAGGACAAAATCACAAGGTGTATGCATAGGAATTGTAGCTATGTTAACAAGTATGGACATGCAGCCAGGTGTGGTAGTGCAAGCCTGTAATTCCAGTGACTTGGGAGGTAGAGGCAGGAGAACCGCAAGTTCAGGGCCAGAGGCAGCCTGTATAATTTAGTGAGACCCTGTCTCAAAATAAAAAATAAAAAAGGAGTGAGGGTACAGCTCATTGGTAGGGTCTTTGCAAAGTCTGTGTGAGGGCCTGGGTTCAGCCCTTTCAGAGAGCAAAAGAAAAACAAGTATGGATATGCAGTATGGGGGTAGGGGGTGGGGAGGTTAGAGAAAGGGAGAGGGAGAGGGAGAGAGAGAGAGAGAGAGAGAGAGAGAGAGAGAGAGAGAGAAAGAAGGGGAGGGAGGCGAACATCTCAAGAGTGTATTTATTCAGGTATTAAGAGACTGGGATTTTCTTGTAAAATCTGGAAGTGGATTACTAGGCAATACAGACAGAACGAAGTTTTGCCTAATACATGGTAAGCCACTGGACAAGAAGTCACATAAAATCGAGGACAAGGAATAGCTAGCAATTGAAATGGAAAGTGAGGGTAAGGTGGCCAATTTTTCTACTTTGTCGCAGACAGAGGGTTTTCCTGGGATTTTCAGTACTAAAGCTGGCAAAATCTTGGGAAAAACAGGAAAACCTGGACTTTGTACAGAAAAGAAATAGAAAGGGTTGAGGTGGAGCCTAATGAAATCAGAAAGTCAGGAATAATAGAATGAGCAGGGCAGTAGCCTGGACAGAGATTATAACCCTTCTTTTATTTGAATTTTTTGAAAAATTTGTTGCTGTTGTTAGGTGCTGTTGAGTTGGGTCCCACTCATAGTGACTCTATGTACCACAGATGAAACACTCCCCCACACTGTGCCATGCCCTGCACTATGTCAGTGCTTTTTTTGTTATTCATAATATTCTCAATTGCTGATTGTTTTGGGATAGTGGGTTGCTGGGTCCTTCTCCTAAGTCTACAGCACCTGTTGTTCCCAGGTGGACTCCCATCCAAGTACTAACAAGGCCTGACCCTGCTTAGTTTCTGAGATCTGATGGGATCAGATGTCAGAGGGGTACAGCTACAGGCCCAAAAGTTTTTATTTGTCACATAATATTTGTATATAGTAATGGGGTACAGTATGATAATCTGATACCTTTATACAATGTATAATGACTCCTTTATTTGAGGAGCCAAAGGTTTCCTGTTTGTGTATCAGCTGCTAGAGGGAGAGTCACAAGTGGGCTTCAGATTTTCAGCAGAGCTCAGCAGCTGAGAGCTGTTGAGTTGGGCATCTGGTATCCTGGACTTGCAACTTGGCTCTCCTGCTATTTGGCTGAGTGACCTGGGACAAGCTCCCCAACTTCTCTTTACTTCAGTTTTCTCATGTTTAAAATGGGAATAATCATAATCCCATGAAGTTTTAATGAGCATTGAATGAGAGAATTCTTGTAAGCATAATTCTTAACACATGTCAGCTTCCAACCTGTTAATTTGTTATTAATAAATCACTTGGAATCAAGAGAAGCCCCAGTGGACTCTGTCGGCATTTGCATTTATCGTGTAGGTACCCAAATCATTCCACATCAAAAATGGTCTGACTTCCAATTCTCATCCCAGTTACTACTGATCCTGCTCACAGTTTACAGCTGCCTCTTCACCTGCCATCTCCTCTCTGCCAGAATCTTTCTCTGCGATTTATCTCTCACAAGAGTCCTCAAGCTCCATTCCTTTTTATGAAGACATCATTCGATCTCTCCTCCTCTACAGAACTTGCCCCCTCCAGGAAACATATTTTCACGTTATTACCAAGGACCTTCTAGGGACAGAATGTCTCTACTTTGAGGCACTACTGGGTTTGCAAGTCATGCTGTCTAGTCCCTTCCACTCATACTCGAGGCCTTTCCGCTAGTACCCAGTCATGACAAGAGAGAAGCCTGGTCATTCTTACTCTCCTGGGACTCAGCGTTCAGGAGGACTGAAAAGTGGAGTGCAGCCATAATTAGGTCAATCCTAATATAGCCAGGAGATGAAGGGCAAGCCTGGAAGTAGCAAAAGAAAACTAATTTCTGAGCTGATATTTCAGAACCTCAACCCATAACTGGTTTGCAATTTTTGGATATACCCTGGCTTTAGTTGTCAATGCTATTACCAATGGAAAACAAATAAGCAAAAACTAAATAGCCTCGGGGATTTGCTGTAGAAGGTGAATTGCCTTTTGGGACTATATGGGGACATTTCCAGAGAATATCTGTGAACATTAGTCAGACAAACACTGACAACTGGGAAATGCTAAGGCTGGCTAACGTAAGTAGGAAACAGGATGAGATCTTCCTCATCTTACATGGTGTTGAAACAAATTCCACTGAGCATTATTATGAAAGGATCTTTCCCTGCCAAGTCTCAGTCCTTACTATGAGAGTTGGACAGTAATACCTAAATTTTCAAAGGACTTTAATTCATTCATTCATTCAAACATTTATTAAGGTATTGGGTTGCTACTGAGGATCTAGACATTATCGTTCCCTGGAGAGGGTTACTGTCCAATAGAAGAGACAGATAAGTAAGCAGATCAGATCTTTATTATTAAAACTACATACTGAAAGTCTGTGAACATATATGAAGGGGTAGCTATGATGGCTGCAGATAGCTATAGCACCCAGATATTCAATCTCATCTGATCTCAGAAGCTTAGCAGGGTTGGCTGGGTTAGTCCTTGGATGGGAGACCGCCTGGGAATATCAGATACTGCAGGCTAGGGAGAAGGACCTGGCAGCCCACTTTGGAAACAATCAGCCATCAAAAACCCTATGAATAGGAGAGACACACCGACATAATGCCAGGCATGACACAGCATATGGGAATGTTTCATCTATTGTACATAGGGTCACTATGAGTTGGACCCAACCAATGGCACCTAACATCAACAACAACAGCCATAATGGGCCTCAGGGTATGGACTGAGGTTTTAAAGAAAGTTTTTCAGAGGGGAGAACATTGAACCAAATTTCAAATTAGAATCTGTTGATTCTAATTTGAACCAGAGGAACAGTGAAAGGATGATGCTATCAAAAGAAACATCTTTAACAAAGACCCAGAACATAAGTGCCCATCAATCATGTCTGAGATGTATATGGGGAAGATAAGAGCGGAGAGCTCATGGAGGAACATACATGATGACATGAGGCAAGAAAAGGACTGCATATTGTGTTCTTGAAGTCATGGAAAACCATTGAAAGACTTTGTACAGCAAAGATTCGTCTTGGAAAAGTTTGCTCAGGTAACATTGTAGAGGATGAATTTTATAGGATAAAATTGGAGTTAAGATCAGTTAGGAGGCTCTTTCAGTAGTAAAGAATACTGATAGCCTAAATTAAGACAACAGCCATGGATATGAAGAGTAATATAATTTGGGAATAAATAATAATAATCACAATAAAAATAATTTTATATCACTTATATAAGCTAGCCATTGTTCTAATGCTCACAACAAACCTGAGGTAGGTACTATAATTGTTCTCATTTTACAGGTAATGAAACTAAAACCAATGAGGCTAAGAAACTCACCGAAGGCCATTTGTTATCAAGATGGATTATCCCAGGTGGCATAGTGTCAGGAGGTGAGTATATGATTGCACCTGCAGTCAAAGCTTCATTGTCTTGGCATAAATTAATTATGCTAGGAGCCAACAGGGATCTGAATTGGGCTCCTTTCCTCAGTAGAGCTCAGAAAATTGGGCTTCTGCCAAGATTATCTAGATAGAGCTATCCCATCACTACTCAAATATAGAAGCCTGAAACTAAAGGGAAAATGTCTGAATTAAATAGGTTTAGGACTTATTAACAAATAGGTGGCAATTGAAATCTTATGAATGAAGGAGATTATCTACAGAAGAGGAGTGAAAAAGAAATGACTAGAGATTACCCAAGGCTTAACCGGAAAGGATTTGAGGACCCCATTGAATGTCAACACTGAAGGGTCTCATAGAAGATGACTCTCTAAGGAGATGGAGAAGGAGCATTTAGAGATCAAATTCAAGGAAGTTAAAAATAAGAGAACCTTAAGAAAAAGGGAGAGAATACCAGGGCTGAAGTCTGCAGATACTTGGTAAGAGTAAAACTGGGAAGTACCCTTCAGTTTTAACCAATACAAATCTGATGGTGACTTTGGTAAGGACAGTTTGAGACCAGGACCAAGAGTTGGAGTATAAATTTCCATATGTTGAAGAGTGATGGGGAGGCAAAGGCTCTGAGACAGAGTGCAGACTACTCTTTAAAGTCCAATTAAGAGTTCATTCAGGAAGAAGCAGCCATTATAATTAATATAGAAACTAGGAATTCATTGCAGAAATTAATCCCTATATACAAATGTGTGAAGAGCTTGGGAAGTGAAGGTCTAGAGGAAATTGGAGGATCAGAGAAACAGTCACTGCCAAACAGACTGCCAAAAAACTACGGGTGGACAAATTGGAACTTGCAGGGAAATCCTACCATCAGGTCTGGTCGTTTCAGTGGGACCACAAAGGGGAGCTCATGGGAAGTTCTGTGGAAAGTGCTGCTCCTGGATGTTGCAGGCTTTGCACAGCTGCTGCTTCTGGGGATTCACCTGTGGATCTGGGGCAATTATTGGTCAGCAAAGCAAGCAGATATGAAGGTGGTCTAGACAAAAAGTAGAAGTGAGTAAGAACAGTCTGGGGCCACTGAATACTTCTGCACCTATTCCTCTGTCACCATGTCAAACTGTGGTGACCTTCTGAAAGTAATGCCTTCTCCTTCATGTCCGCCCTTCAGATTTCATGCCAGTTCTTCTACTGGTAAATAATGACTCAAGCTATATAGGGAAGAATGTCCTGGGAAACAGGGCTCACACCTTTAGCCAAGTTGACAGACCAGTCTACATGGAAGCAGTGGAAAAGTAAAGGGTGCAATATTTACTTCAACAGAAGACCCTTAATAACACTTCAGAGAGCAACACTGTAACATTGTAACAATTTTTCAAAAGAGACAGGGAGGAGAGAATTGTAAGACAAGTGTGGAAGGAGTAGCCTATGACAGGACAATGGATTCCAAATTCTTCAGAGAGGAGGATGGCAGGGATGTATGTGGCCACTAGTATCTTCACAGGTAAAAAGAAGGGAGGAAATTATAGATTCCTTGTGATAGAGGGAGGAAGGAGTAATGAATTTTTTTGTGAGCTCAGGAAAGAGAATGACATGGCTCTAAGAAGAGCTATGCAGCTCAAAAACACGTGACTGCAGACTGAGTAATTGAATAAAGACTGAGAGTTTGGTTGCTAAGAGCAACATGGACAAGGAAAAGCACAGTTTCCTCTGCTCTGGAATAAGAGCTTTCTCAGTACAAGGTGTGATGCAGTGCATCTGTATCACGGCTGTATCCAGAAGGTGCTGTATTTGTATTTGATGGATTGTGGTTAAAAAAACAGAAGAAAGAAAGAAAGCAGCAATAAAGAGCTATAAGGAAGGGGACTGGAGATCCTTTGAGGGGATAGCTCACTTGAATTTATAGCAATAATTAGATCAATATTTAGAGTAGAATTTCTCAACTTCAGCATGAGTGACAATTTAGATTGGATAATTCTTTGCTATGAGAGGCTGTCCTGTGCATTTTAGGTTGTTTAGCAGCCTCTCTGGGGCTGGAATTTAGCTCAGTCGGTAGAATGCTACTCTGCAGTCTCTGAGATCCTGAGTTCAATTTCTAGCACCGCAAAAATGGGAAAAGGATGTGGCAATCCACTCTCTAGGCAATCCCGAAACAATCAGCCATTGAAAACCCTGTAAGGGTCACTATGAGTTAGACAAGACACAATGGCACCTAACAACAAGCAGCCTGTCTACTTCCAACCCATTAGATGACAGTAGTAATGCCCCAGTTGTAACACCTAAAAATGTCTCCAGACATTGCCAAATTTGCCCTAGAAAGCAAAATCATCCCCAGTTAAGAGTACTTATTCAGAGAGGATATAGCCAGTATTTTTTCATTGTCCTAAACTGAATTTCCAACCCTAGTGGGAATTTGAGGGTGAAGATCAAAAGGGCTTTCCCGGGGTTGCAGATGTACCTCAGTGGTAGAGCACTTGCCTAGCATGAGTGAGGCCTTGGGCTCGATCTGTAGCACTGCAAAAAAAAAAAAAAAAAAAAAAAAAAAAAAAAAAAAAAAAAAAAAAAAAAAAAAAAAAAAAAAAAAAAAAAAAAAAAAAAAAAAAAAAAAAAAAAAGAAAAGAAAAGAAAAAGACTTTCCTGAAAAGAAGGAAAATATCAAATAAAAGCTTGGTCAAATTAATCATGGTATATCTATATAATGAGATATTATGTAGCCATTAAAATAATAATATAGGGCTGGAAGTATAGCTCAGTGGTAGAGCACTTGCCTTAGCATGAATGAAGTCATGGGTTTGATCCCCAACCTCACAAATGATAACAACAACAATAATGATGGTGTAGAAGAAGTAACATGAACTGGGCACTGTAGGTCATACCTGTAATCCTGTCATTCAGAAGGCTAAAGCAGAAAAACTCCAATTTTGGGGCCAGAGGCAGCCTGTGCAACTTAGCAAGATCCTGTCTCAATAAAATAAAATAAAATATAATATAAAAGGCACTGGGAGTGCCATTCAGTGGTAGTATACCCTGGGTTCAAACCCCTAATACTAAAAAAAAAATTAATATGGAAATCTGTATGTGAAAGGATATATACCAAAATGTTAGCAGAGAATGATCTTAGTGATGGGAAGAATTATAAACATTTATTCTTTCTTTGCAAGCATAAATGATGATTTCTTTTAAAGGTGGATGTCAGGGGAGAGGGATATGCCACTTCTGGGACAAAGGTATGGATTGCTTGTTTGTTTTTTCAGTTTTGGTCCTGAAGTTATATGTCAAAGAGGTGCCATAATTTTTAACATTTACTGCACTCCTTGAGGGACCTAGGGTGTGAGGTTTTCTGAAAAAATTGAACAAATCCTGTCTGAAGGATAAGTAGTAGACAGAGTTGGTCCTATAATCCCCTTCTTTCATCAAGGAGAGGACAGATAAGGGAACCATCCAGAAGAAGAATCTAGAAGAAATGCACTCAGGACAGTGGTCTGGAAGATCTTCTGAGGATGAGCCAATAAAGGGAAAGGCAGCCCCAGGCTTCTCTTTGGACTAAATTAGCAGGGAGCCACTTCTGAGCATTGGCCACTCCTTGGGCTGTGTGCATATCTTCAATTAGCCAATGACTCCAGCAAGCAGCTAGTTCACTTCCCCACAGGCCATAACCCTGAAGAGGCACAGCCTTCAGGCTTCAGTGAGTCAGCCCTGACAGGGCCAGAGGAGAACAAAATGGAGGGAGGGCAGCTACTGTCAGGGTGGGAGGCTGTCCTAGGCACCCGAATCCAGACAAGCTGTGGGAAGCTAGGAAGTGTGCACCTTGTCTGCAGTGCCTTTTGTTTGGGGGTCACAGCATGGGTGTCAGGAGGGAAGGTAGAGGAAATGAAGAACCCTCTCAAAAACAACAGAAGTGATTTCTTCTTGCGTATTTATAAAGACAAGTTTTTTAAAGTGAGATTTGTTTGACAGTGAGTCATCCCCAACATTTGATGGATATGATTCAGATGACCTTCCCTGACAGTATATTCTGAAAATACAGGCTAAAGTTTCCTGGTTGTTCAAAACCCTCAAAGAGTTCTAAAAGGCAGCATCATCAGCTTCATTTTTAATCATCCAGATTTTTTGGTATTGTTGATAGGTTCAAAGCAAATAATAACCACCTCAGGCTCTGCTAGGAGGAATGGATGCTTATCTAGGACTTGTGGTAATTAAGTTGACATCAGGTGCGGAGAACAGAAATAAGATGGAATTCAAAGGTCCTGAGTTCCAAAACTCCTACTGCAATAACTGCCATAACTTTGAGAAAGATATTTCACCATGCTGGGTTTTCATTTAGTCAACTATAACATGAAGGTAGATTCACACTGGATGGTGCCAAGGTCCCCATCAGCCTTCTTTGATGAGCCAATACTCATCCAGGATAAGTATCCATCCTTTGTGCAACTTCAGCATTTTGTGTTTCCTCCTTCAATAACACTTGCCATAGAATATTGTCATTATCTCTCTGGGCTATGTGGCCTTATTAGACTACAGTCAGAAAGAACCCCTGCCTTATTCACCACCATATTCCTAGAACCTGGAATACTGTATATAGTAGGTAGTCAGTAGATACTTGTTGAATGGAAACATAATTGACCTCATGGTTTCCTAATTCCAGCTTCCAGTCTTACTCCTTCACCTTCTGTTACTTTCTCTGCCTTGGGTATAGAATAGAATTTTCTGCCCAATCTTTGGGTAATATTTGAGCCACTTTGGGGAACCAGCTGCCAATATTCATTTTGGTTCTTTCTCATGAATGGCAGTTGTGGTGGCCACAAGAATAGGCCTCTCAGATATACAAGTATGAAAGCTCAATCAACAGAGAGTTGATACTGTTCATCTCTAAAGTTCATTGCCATGTTGGTTCTGGCCCTCTTTCTAAGGGCTACTTCTAGCCAATGACTGAATCCAACAGAGATCCTAAGGCAGACTTATGTGTCTCCTCCACTGAGAAACTTTGGGTTGAGGATTCCTCAATGTACTTAATGAACTCTTCTTGGAACTTGAATTTAGATCCAGTCTAAGATAATTCTAATCATCTCTCTCTCCTCCCTTTCCTTCCTTCCTTCCTTCCTTCCTTCCTTCCTTTCTTCTCTCTTTTATATGGAGTCAGATTTTCCCTCTATGGGCTGATGATTCTCCTCTGGTTCCCTAGCCCTTCTGCTTCCTAGGCATTTACTTTAAAACATTTTTGTCTAGTTTAATCTTGTTTTTGTATCTGCCTCTTGGAAGACCTGGACTAACACAAGTTTATTGGAGTAGATCCTCTCTACCCACTGGGAGGGCCTCTAAGTATCTTGTTGTGCTTTACTTTCCTCCTAGAAATTTAGACTAGGGGTAGATTAACCACATTTTCTCTCCAAAGAATTTGGAATTCAGAGCCATAGTAATAAACTAGTCTCTGGGTGTGGCTGTACTTGAGGGAAACAAATGGTAGCTATGAGCAGCCCTCTTTTGGCCATGATGTACATGCAGATGCAGAGAAAGCCAGTCTGAAAAGACAAAAAAAAAAAAAAGACACAAACCACAGGACCAAGATATAGTACTGCCTGGGCACCTGATAATGTTACTATCCCTTTTTCTGGATCCCCAGAAAGCCAGCTGTCCTCAGCACCAGCAAGATACTTAGAACCTATCCAGTACATTCCATTTCTGGCTTATACTAGTTCAAATTGAATTCTATTGCTTGCATTTAGAAGGACCTAGATTGAGCATAAGGGCTGGGATTTAGCTCAGTTGGTAGAGTGCTGCACGGCAGTCTCTGAGGTCCTAAATTCAATCCCCAGCACCACAAAAATGGGAGAAGGGCCTGGAAACCCACACCCAAGGCAATCCCAAAACAGCCATTGAAAACACTGTGAGGGTCGCTATGAGTCAGATACTGACTCGATGGCACCTAACAACAACAGACTGAGCATTGGCATTTGGACCTAATGAAGTTTCAATGACAAAATAAGCCCATTGTGAAAATGCAATAACAGAAGGTAGTAGGAAGCTCTTCAAGGAGGAGCTCTATGGTCAGGCTGGCCATATAAGTTATCATCCAACCTGTGACATTTTTGAAAGTGAAAGATGGTGCTACTCACAATTGCATTGAAAATTCAGGCTTACTCCAGGATTATTCTGGACAAACTAGGACTTATTATAACATAAGTCAGTTGATAGAGGAGTTAAGGACACTGGACACAGTTATGGTAAAACCTCTGATAGTATCTAATTGAAATATCAGTGGCCGCTGACAAAGGAATTTTTTAAAGTTTTTTGGCATGCCCTCAATTTGCAGAAAAGGAAATTGAAGACCAGAAAAAAACAAGCTCAAGGCCATTCAGTCAGTAAACAAGAGAGCGAGGCTTAACCCTGGGTCTCTTGGTCTTAGTCTAATCCAGTGCTTCTTCCTCCATGCAATAGCCCTCATTAGTACTGATTCTTTTTAATGTGAGCACACAGATCCTGGACCTGCCTGGAATATCAAGCCTACTCAGAACTTTTTTTTCCCCCAGTACTCAGGGGTTGAACCCAGGACCTCACCTGAGCTAGACATGCCCTCCACCTCTGAACCACACTCTCAACTTCTTTTTTATTTCTCATTTTAAGACAGGGTCTCACTAAGTTGGGCAGGCTGGCTCTGACCTTGAACCTGCAATCCTTCTGCCTCAGCCTCCTGAGTAGCTGGAATTAAAGGCATGTGCCACGGTACCTGGCTAGAGCAAATATTCTTAATGCATTCCTTGGGAGTGACCTTTTGGTGCCAGGTGGTAGGTTGTATTTTCCAAAAATGTTTGCGGTGGTATCTCTTATCTCACATGCTGTTCTGAAATGGATTCTTGGCATTTTCCCATCAAGAAGTAATTCATAGCTTGCTACCACTTTGAATATGAGTAAGTGCTATGACTGCTTTGTGACAGGTGAGATGTGGTGAAAGTGACGCTGATATAGTATGACTTTCTTGTAACTTCTTTTTGTACTGCTTTCAATGTTTACTCTTAGAAAATTCCCTTGTGGTACCCAGACATCATGCTGTGAGATGTCTTAGCTACCTGGAGAAGCTGTGGTCAATAACCAATAGCCAGCCATGTGAGTGAGCTAGTTGGGATATGCAGCTTGTTGAACCACCCAGCTCATGTATAATTGCAGTTATGAGTGACAAGTGAGAATCAGACAGTTAAACCAAGTCAACCTTTCATGTTACATGATAAAATTCTGTGTTAAGCCACTAAATTTTGGAGTGTTCTGTTAGGTCACAACAGATAACCAGAATCATCTCTTCAAGTTCAAGCCAGGTCCAAGCTGGAAACGGACCTCATTCTCTTAGGGAATGCACTCATCTCCCAATTACAGCCACTGTGAAAAATCTAATATTTGTCAATAGAACTCTTGAGGCAGGAAGCTTGAAGTATCATTCATCTGAGCTTTAATTCCCTGAGAAACTGTGAGTTTCACTGGGATCTTTTTATCGAACAAACCAAGGTAAATCCAAAAGTACTTGGCAACCCATCAATGACTTTGCCTCCCCCTTGCCTGCCTCTTCCTCAAACTCTCTGCTGTGATCTGGGAAAACCTCATGATTTTAGTGTCTCAGTGTCAGCTGGCTATTTCACTGTATCACCACCACATGCCTGTTGTGGTCTTGTTGTGAATTCTGCTCCCATCTCAATTCAACTACTCCAGTCTTACTCATCCTTAGTACAGTTTGAGCCTGTATTTTGTCCCCTCAATAAAGTCTCCCAGTTGGGTGCAGTGGTGCACACCTGTAATCCCAGAAAAGAGATGCACCCACCTTAGAGGGGTTCCTTGGGAAGCATGGCTGAGTCAACAGTAGATTCATTGAGGAAATCAGACCATTGATGACCAAAATTCAAAAGTAAAGTAGAAACCCCATTTTGTTTTTATTTTCTAGTATAGGAATTGTTATTTTCTCTGCATGGACCATTGGGGATACACTATTAAGTGGTGAATAAGAACGTGAACCCTGGCCAGGCATGGTGGCTCATGGCTGTAATTGCAGTGATTCTGGTGGATGAGGCAGGAGGATCACAAGTTGGAGACCAGAGACAGCCTGTGAAACTTAGTGAGGCCTTGTTTCAAAATAAAAAGTAAAAAAATGGGCTAAGGGTGCAGTTCAGTGGTACAATGTTTGCAAAGCATGCAAGCATGAGGCCCTGGATTCAACCCCCTAGTACTGAAGAAAAAAAGAAAGAAAAGAATGTGAACTCTTGAGTCCAGATAGTCTGACTTGGAATCTTGGCTGGACCACTCACTAGCTGTGGAAGCTGGGGCAGGCTTCTATCTCAGTTTCCTCATCTATGAGGTGAGGACAGTAATACCACCTACTTCAGTGTTGGTGTGATGAATGAGCATGTAAACACTTAGGACAGTGTCTTGCACATTGAAAGTACTTGATATATATTAAATTATATATTAATCAGTCTTAGCCAAATACATAAGACCTAGAGCTTAGCCTTTGATAAGGGCTGTTGTATTAGTCAGCTTTCTGTCATAATGAGGTAATTAACTTATAAAGGGAAAAGGTTTATTTTGACTCACAGTTTTGGAGGTCCCAGAGCTAAGCAGGGTCAGGCCTGGTTCGTACTTGGATAGAAGACCATTTGGGAACACCATGTGCTGTAAGCTTGGGAGAAGGACCCAGTAACCCACTCCCAAAAATCAATCCATCATTGAAAACCCTATGAATAGCAGAGAAGCACTGACAATACTATTTCGCCTGTTGTAAGTAGAGTCACTATGAGTTAGACACCAACTGGACAGCACCTAACAACAACAACAAGCCATGATCAACTAGCCCTATTGTTTTGGGACTATGGAAAGACATCATGGCAGGAGTGCATAGAGGAGCAAACTGCTCATCTCACGGAAGGGGGGAAATGAAGAGGAAGAGGAGTGGGCTAGGGTCCCATAATTCCCTTTAATGGTGTGCCCCCAATGACCCAACAACATCCCATAAGGCCTCACTCCTCAAACATTCCACCACCTCCTAACAATGCCACCTGGGTTCTAAGCCTTTAACATATGGGCCTTTGGGGGACATTTGCCATCCAAACTGTAGCTGCTGTGGAGCCAAAATTCCACAGCTGAATTCTCTCTGCTCTCTGAGGTTACAGCCACAGAGAAGTCTTACCTGATGGTAGAAGTCAAGGGGGAAAAACTGTGAAGGCTAAAGGCTCATCACTTGGATTATTCCCACCTATATATCTACTCATTCATTTTCTCTTAGCAGTCCTGTGCTAGGAGCTAAGGATAGAGAAATGAGTAAGAAATATCTGTCCCCTTGGAACTATTGGCAAGACATGTAGAATTCACATGAATAAAATTGACTCCCAGGATCTAAGTTCAAATCCTGGCTCTACCCACTGATGAACTGAGTAACCTTGGATTCTTGACTTCTCTACACCTCAGATTCCTTTCTCTAAACTGCAAATAATAATAGTAATTACATCTACTTTGAAAAGTCTTTATGAAACATAAACTAGAAAAAACCACAGATGATGCTTAACAGATTTTGGCACATAATAAACCTGCAATCATTATAGCTGTAAAATAAAAGTGATATAATAGGTAATAGAGGAACAGGGATGAAAAATGTGATAGCTTTAATAGAGAGAGTGGTATGAAGAAAAAATTATGAAGAGCTGAAGGAGAGGGGTGATACTAATTCCATGTTGAGAGCAGGAAAGGCTGTAGAGAAGAAGGGATATTGGAACTTGCTTTAAAATGACTAGGCATATGCAAGAGAAGGGAGCATATAGGGAGCAGAAATGGCAGAAGCAAAAGCAGAGAGAAAAAGAAAAGGGCGACAGGTTAAGGGAAGGGAAACTCAGTGAGGCAATGACAAGAAGTGAGGTCAGAGCTGATATGAAAGGGCAAATCAGGTCACAAAGGAATCTTTCTGACAAAATATGTAGTTTAGACTTTATCCTGTGGGCTAATATTTCCCAAAGTCTGTAAAACACTCTCCTCAGAAGATGTTAACAGCCTTTGCATGAACAAGGTCTGCACACTAGTAAATTTGGGAAGTGCTGGGATGAGCTAAGATGAGCTTTTGCTCCAATACGACTCAGCACCTTTAACATACTGAAGCACTTCGCATAAGAAGCAGACAAGTTTACAGCATTTTTTGAAAAAGGTTGTCTGATAACCTCTATTATTAGTTCTGAGAGATTCTGTTAGGCCAGTGCTGCCATCAAGATGACAGCAGAAGCTGCATGATCCATGTCAAAGCAGATTCATTAAACAATGTGGAAAATGGAAGTCTGAAGACTGCATTGGGAGTGGCAAGCCTGAAGGTGGGAGGCGAGCAGAAGCCAGCACAATAGTGAATGTGATAGATAGTGAGTGTGATGGACGGTGATGCCTGTGGAATGAGGGGAGGCATAGACAGGGCAGCCAACCACGGGGGTTTGAACCTCAGCCTTAACCCTTAGTAGTTAATGACCTTGGACAAATGACTGTACCTCTCCATGCCTTAGTCTCCCCCTTTGTAATTTTAGAATAAGAATATTCTCATGGGGGTTGTTGTGATGATTAAATCAGACCATATTTATAAAGCATTTAGAATAGTGCCTGGTACACATTAACACTGCAAAAGCATTTGGTTAATTAAATGTAGAGAACAGGATAGAATTCTCAGAGGTATTTTGCTCAGCGAGTCAGAAAGGAGAATGTGCATAGACAAAGCCTGTCTCTGCTCTCTTTTCCCACATTAGCTGATTTTTTTTCTCTTATACTTTCCTCCCTGCCCTCACTCCACCTTCCCTGTTGTGAATGCAGACTGGAGCAGCCATGTCACTTGACAATGAAGAAAACTAGCGTTTTCTGTGAGTATTTCACTCAGGAATGCAAACAAAATAAAATAATTTTTAAAATAATAAAAACCAATATTGAAATTATATATTAATATAAAATATGTAATACAAATGACACACATAAAAATATAAGAGGAGCAGGCCATGAATGTGCCCAATACTGTTTTTAGGGAGCCTGCCATGAGAGCTG
Source organism: Pedetes capensis (assembly GCA_007922755.1). Taxonomy (NCBI): domain Eukaryota; kingdom Metazoa; phylum Chordata; class Mammalia; order Rodentia; family Pedetidae; genus Pedetes; species Pedetes capensis. Next base: position 32,546 of record VMDO01016356.1, on the reverse strand, counting down.
GGACTCTGCTGTTGGCTTGTGGGGTCTTCATTCCCATGTGCTTCTGAAAGAGTCACCACGTTGACACAGTGAGGATGACGCCGAGGTAGAAAGGTAAACATTGGTTTTGTGATATGTCACCTAAATGCAAGCCTTTTTGGGTCTGGTGCTCAAGTAGAGAAATAGAGACCTGTTTTTGGAAGACATACTGGCTGCTTCAGTCTCACTGAGGGCGTCTTTATAAAGACTTTCCAGGGCATTTCTGATAATGTGCTACTTCTCTCTAACACACTTTAGAATATCACTGCCTTGTAAGTGGAAATTCTCTTGGTACATACAACTGAGACTGGGTCTTCCTGACTCCAAAGTCCTTACACACAGACCCTTGTAGATAAACGCTTGTGATTCTTCCATGTTGTAATTCATCTACTCTTAGATATCATCACTGTGCCAGGAACATCACCAGATGTTGAGAATTAAATGAAGATCAAGCCAGGCACAGTCCATGTTCTCATGGGTCTTGCAGACTCTGGGGAAGGCACTGAGTGGGAAATGAACTAATGTGGGGCAGGATGCAGAGAAGGACTTATCCACTCATAGCACTTCCAGCACCCTCTAACCCACCTAGTAAAACAAGACCCTAGTTATGACCCTAGGGGCCGTGAGTCAAATCAAATGAAAACAAGCAAGGTGGGGTGTTTAACTCAGTGGTATACCACTTACCTAACATGTGAGGCTCTGGGTTCATCCTCAGTACTTGAAAACAAACAGATACAAAGAGGACTAACTTTTAGAATATGGAGTCCCAAAGAGCATAATTTAGCCCAGTTATCTACTGCTTACTAGCTATGTGGCCTTCAACATGTTATTTAACCTGTTAAGACCCGGTTTTCAATTGTTGTTGCTGTTGTTGTTAGGTGCCACCGAGTCGTGTCCGACTCATAGCGACCCTCATAGGGTTTTCAATGGCAGATTGTTTCAGGATTGCCTTGGGAGTGGGTTGCCACATTCTCCCATTTTTGCGGTGCTGGGAATCGAAGTCGGGACCTCAGAGACAACAACAGCACAGTGCTCTACCAACTGAGCCAAATCTCAGCCCGTGGTTTTCAATTAGGAGGATTAAATAAGTTAACAAATATAAACCTCCTAAAAGAGAAAGTAATATAAAGCAAAAAAAAAAAGTTTTTTCCATTATGTGAAGCTTTGGGGAGTCATCCTTGAACTCACTTTCTCTGGGCTCTTAGTGTTTCCCTCCTTCTGTAGTTCAGGTCTTATATTGTGTGGGTCTCCTGTTGATCTAGGTAGGTTTCTTTTCTTTTCTTTTCTTTTCTTTTCTTTTCTTTTCTTTTATTTTCTAGAAGAGGTCCTGACATATAGCAAATGCTTTATAATTGTGCTTTGTAAGGGTCTCCTTAAATTGCATAGTCTGTGTCTGTCCTCAAATTTGCAATCCTCCTGTCTCAGCCTCCCAAAATGCTGGGATTACAGGCATGTGCCCTGCATCCAGCTTTTTGATGTAGGCTTCTAATTACCACATTTTGATGTGATTTTTAATTTATGCTTTACTTGTTTGGGGTATTGTGATAAATTAAAAATTATTTCAAATTATTTTCCATGCATTCTATTAAGAAGTAGAGTTTGATTCCTGTTCTTTTGAATATAGGTCATGGTTAGTATCTTGCTTGATTGATAGACTTCTGTAGAAATCATGTTCTAAAATTCTATGGGAAGGCAATAAGAAGGCTTGGAGCTTCTGCCTGGGTACCATAGGACACTCACTCTGAGGAAGCCAATTGTCTTGTAAGACATCCAATACTTTGAGGCCACTATACTAGATTGAGCACAAGGAGAGACCACATGGAAAAGTGCTATGGTTGCATGAGGAGAGAGAGACCTGGAGAGCTTCAGTACAAGCCAACTCATGGCCTTTCTCTCAGTTGACACCCCGGGCAATAGGCAGAACAAGATAAACAGTCCTTGCCAAGGTTGGCCTCAACAAGAGGAATTAATAAGCTTTAAAGTGGTTTATTTTGTGCCTATAGATAACTTGAACAGGAATTTTAAACTCAGTCCAGGAGCAGCTTCTTTGGGAGTGTAGAGCCATATATAAAACATGACGTGAATTTTATGACAAAGAAATGATACACATTTTTGAAGCTGGGTAAAGCTGGCCTCCACAACTCAGGTGTCCACCTATATGTTGCTGATGTAACTAGAGTTGAAATTCAATATTGTTTCTATTGCTGTAAAAATTGGTCTGGTATTTCTCTACATCTAAAATCATATTCTAGAAAAGAGATGCTGAGGATAACAGAGAGTCAGAGCTGATTCACAAAGCTGGGGCTAAAAGAGGAAATGATTCATATAAGGATGTGATTCCATTCAACAAAATTTTATTGAGCATCTATGCTATAGCAGCCTAGATACTAGGGTTGCATAGGTGAAACCCCCATGGGCATATGGATGAGGAGATGGGACCAAACATTCTGCTAAGAGCCATATCAGAGGTTGGGGGCAGTGTGAAGCTCAGCGGCAGAGTGCTGCTTCTTGCATGTGCAAGCCTCTGGGTTTGATCTCTAGCATCAAAAACAACAACAACAATCGCAATAACACTCCTCCAAAATAACAAGCTATACCAGAGATTATGTGTGGAGTTCAATGGGGCCCAAGAGAGGCTATATTCACCTTGAGCTGAAAAGATCAGGAGAGACTTCACGGAAGGGGAGGAACTTGAGTGCAGTATTGAAAAATGAATAGAAGTGCACCAGGAAGCCACAGGACAAGCAGCTACAGCATAGTACATGCCTTCTGGAAGCAAACTGCCTGCATCCAATTCCTGCCTCTATCACTACTCACTTTGTGGACTAGAACAAATTACTCAACCCCTCTGAGCCTGTTTCTTTTAACAATTTCAACAGTTCTGGAACTTTATAGGATTGCTCTGAACATTAAAGGATGTAAGATATATAAAGCATTTAAAGTAGTGCCTTGAAAATCGCAAGAGGCAGAGGCAGGCAATTTTTACTTTGACAGAGAAAAGAGCATGTGCAAAGTATGTTGTTGTTGTTGTTGTTTGCTGCTGTCAAGTCGTGTCCAACTCATAGCGACCCTCATAGGGTTTTCTATGGCTAATTGTTTTGGAATTTCCTCAGGAGTGGATTGCCATGTGCTGCTCCCATTGTTGCAGTGCTGGAAATCGAACTTGGGACCTGAGAGACTGCAGAGTGGTGCTCTACAAACTGAGCTAATTCCCAGCCCCTGTGCAAAGTATAGAGGCAAAAAGAAACAGCATAGTATAAAGCGGGGGTGTCCAACCTTTTGGCTTCCCCGGGTTGCACCAAATAAAGAGGAATTATCTCATGCTGCATACAAATTATATAATTAGTGCATAAAAATAATAAGGGGGGTAATGGAGAAAATAAATGCTAAAAACCCACATGATGTTAAAAGATTTTGTGGGGCTACATTACCTGCTGTCATGGGCTACATGCAGCCTGTGAGCAATGGGTTAGACATGCCTGGTACAGGGGTGAGCTAGTTCACAGAGAATTGATAGGGACTCAAGGGATGGGTAAGTTAAAAAATCAGTGGAAGGCAAAGCTAGAGAAGTCAGCAGGGACCAGGTCTTGAAAAATCTTTTACACAATGCATGGATTTTATCTTCTCCAGCAGTCATGCTTCACCATGATGTATTCCTAGGAGGAAATGTCAGAATTGCTGTTTCCACAGCATACTTTCTTCAAAGCAATTTTGATATTATAAACCCCTATTGTTTTGAAAAAACACACAACCAAACCTAAAGATAGGCAATTTCTTCCTGTTAGGCAAGGTACTCCTTCAGCTCTGGCGATCTGCAACTTCAGAGAAAGGAGAGAGGAGATCCCATGAGAGAGGATATCCTAACTTTGGCAGGAATGAAAAATTTAAAAGCTGAGAGCATGAGCAGCTGGATATTAAAAGATTGAGGGTACTGAAGTGGAAAACAGGAAGGAATGGAAAGATGGCATTCAGATGAGAATCAGGATTAGACTTGCTTTTCAGAAACATCATTTTGGCAGTAATTTGAAGGAAGCATTTGGGATCCTAGAAGAAGCTGGTCAATGCTGGAAGGAGGCAGATGAATAGGAGAATATTGCAATGGTCCAGCCTAGAGGTTATTAAGGCCTTCATTAAGGGAGTGGAAATGGAGATGGAAAGAAGAGACACAGTCTTTATGTTAAAATAGATGGATGAGGTGTAAAATAAAAGCCTCCAAATGGCTGCTGCTGCTGCTGCTGCTGTTGCTGTTGTTATGAGGTGCCATCAAGTCGAGTCCAACTCATAGAGACCCTATGTACAACAGAACAAAACAGTACCTGCCACTGTGCCATGCCCACCACTATGTCAGTGCTTCAATGCTATTCATAGGGTTTTCAATGACTGATTGGGGAGTGGGCTTCCAGGTCCTTCCCCCAAACCTACACCACCTGGTATTCCCAAGTCCTCTCCCACCTAAGGACCAGCCAGGTCCGACCCTGTTTAGTTTCCAAGATCTGAGGAGATCGGATGCCAGGGTGGTATGTTTGTAGACAAATAGCTGAGTGCTCTTGAATTCCTCAGCCCATGGCAGGGCTGTTTGGCCCTCATTCTATGTATTTCCCTGTTTTGTCTCTCTCACCCAGACTGTTCAGATTAATTCTTTAAACTCAGATTTCTCTAGTGAGTAACTACAATGGAGCAGGCCCACTGCTAGGCAATAAAAGTGAAGATTATAATTGTTATTTCCTAGGATTATCTCATTGTAGATAATCAAAACACCACAAATAATTTTGACCCACTAACTTGTGGGGTTTTGCAGCTGATATTAAGTACCACAGAAAGGTCATTTCTCAAAACCTATAATCTGGTGGATTTCCCTGAGGCTGTTTTTGCAACCAGGTGCAGCCCTCATTTCTGAATCCTGCCTGACTACAGAACACTGCCTTCCCTGTAAGGCAGAGACATGAGGGGAGAGGGGGCAGCTGAAACTATTCTGTCGTCACACCCAAATCCCTGGGGATTAGATTCATCATCATCTTGTGACTCGGAGTACTCTTGACAGGAAAAGCCAAGACATAAATCACCTTTGTTGTAAAACCATGCAAGAAGTAAACCAGTCATGTTTGAGAGCCTCATTCACAAAATCTCTCTGATCTCCAGGACCTTCGCTCAGAGTCTTGATGCCTGTGGTTCCCCACCTATAACACCACTGGCACAGTCTGCTGGTTGCTGCTGTCTTCTTCTCAGGGGAGGATGATGATGCCTTTGTAGATGCTGCCCTATTTCCAGCTCAGAGCTCATTAGCTCTGAGCTGGAAATACATATTTTGGTAGAATCCCTTTTTTCAAAACTTTTATTTTTACAATGGCCAGGATAGCAAAGTAACTAAGCATCATACCTTTCTCATCCACACAGGGCAAAGGTAAAAAGGAGGCTGGCCAGTGAGTGCAAAAGGGGAACAGAGTAGTGATGCTGAGTACCTCTTTTCAAAAGAGGAGGTTGGGGTCTGAGTTCTTGGTAGAGTCTGGGAATCTGAGCTAGGTAATAGGTTTTGGGGTAGAAAGTGTGGCTCCAAGGGGAAAAAAACCACGGTGCTGCTTCTATTTCATGAAACTGAGTCACTATCTGAAGAAAGACAACTTGGGAACTAGCCACAATCCATACTACCAGACTGTTGTAACCAGAGGTCATTTGTGAGGTATGGACAGAGACAGAGACTCCACAGGCTGAACCCTAGGAGGGAGACTATGAGACTGGCTAGGTATAAGAGAGTTTAAAGGACAGAATAGAAAGGCTAGAAAAACTTTCTGACCTAAAGAACATGAATACAAAGCCTTTGATCATGCGCAGTAAAGCAGCTATAGAAGTATGGACTTTACTTGGAAAGACACCAAGATCAGATACTGGATGTCCCTACCCACCTGCATAATCACAGAACTGGAGGGCAGGATTCATCATCTCATTTTAGACATTAGGCAGCATAGGCTCAGGGAAGTAAAACAAATCACACAAGTTCACACATCCAGTGACAAGCAGAATCAGGAGTAAATTCAGGACATGAGACTAGATACCATGTCCTTCCCATTATACTAAATGTTTTACAAATGTCTAAAAATGGATCAGAAAACTGGGCTCCCCAGTAAAAAAACCAGAGGCCAAACAATGGAATAAACAAGTCTGAGAGTAGGGACCAGTTACCAGGAATGGGCTGGAGTCAGGGAAGCATTATAGCCACAGAGGGGATTCCAGAAAGGCATATAGATGCAGGAGGTTGGGTGAGGGGTCTAGAAAAAAGATTCGATTCAGAGGTGGGCCCACCTCAGGGAGACATCATAGGACAATCAAGATGGACATACACTTGCCTACCAGACAGGGACATATTAGTTGTTCTCTGAAAGGCCCGTCCTACCTTGGCTTCATAAGGGATAGCTACACAACTTGAGGGTCCCAGTGCAAAGTAAAAATACGAACTCCTTGTGCAACAGGCACTAAAAATGTCTGACTGAAACTACTAAAATATAACTCCTTTTTCTGTGTTTCACTCTCAATTTTTTATGGTATTTTTTATTTACTATATCATGTTGCACTCCCGCAAGCCTGGAAATTCTCAGCAGGTGGACCCAGACACAGGCTGGCGCCCAAGGTAATTCTTCTTCAATGTGTCAGGTACATGAGCAGCTCACCAACAGCAGGGTTCTCTACCAATGCAGTCTCCAGACTGGGAGCAAGAAGTCTTCCCCCTTTGCACAAGCCCTTAGCCCCAGCTCACAGTGCAGGACTGATACTCAAAGGGTTGCAAACTCTGTATTAGGATTTTCTGGGTAACAGATTCAGGGTGGCCAGGCAATACCAGCCCCAGGGAAGAACAATGGTTCTTCTCCTCTCTCCAGTTTGGACTCTTTTGTGTCTGTACCTAGGCTCCTACAGAGGCAATGTTTAGCATCGGACAGAAGTGGGAAAGGGAGACTAGAGAGGCCAGAGCTTGAGGGTTGGGGAGTGGCCCACTCAGAGTAAGCAGGGAGGCAATGGACACAGAGTGGATATGAGCTAAACCTCCCAATTCCTGGAGCACGCTCTATTGTCCAGCCAGATTTGACTTCCAAAACACAAGATTGAAGATAAATTTATTAAGAATTTCAAGATGATGACCACAGAGCATTAAACCCTAAAAGCAGGGTTCTCTGAGGGCAAGACTTTGGTTGCACTTCTATGAAACTGGCAACTGGCTTTAGGACTATGGAAGCTGCAGTGGCAATAGTCTTCAATTCTAAATACTACCTAGAAATTGGAGGAGGGCTAAGGCCACCAAGCCTTCCGACTTCCCACTGCCCATGTGCAGATGGCTTCCATGATTTCAATGGAAGTCATGGAAATTTCCTTCTATTGTCAATGGCCCTGTTTTCCACGCCACAACCTCTAGTTCTGCCATTACTGTTATTGCTGCCTCTTCATGAACAGATGACAGTGCTCTTCTTACCAGTGTTTATGTGTCACATATTATGTGCTAGAAAGTGTAGCCTGGCTCTTTCCATTTCTCCTATGTTGTATTTTCAGTAAGTTAAGGAAAGCCTACTAGAGATAATGTGGCTATGTAACTAACATACCTTCCACATTGGATATGAAAGGGGGTTTAATTAATAATAACATGAAGATAATTGTAGTAAATGGGACTTTCTCAGGCAAACCAGGTCATGTGGTCACCCCATCTAGGACTGAATATTTGATTGGACTTATGTAATTCCAAGTACTAAAAATTTCCAAAACTACTATCTCAAACCAGTTTCTTCATGTGAAGCTCAAGCACATCAATTCTCTCCCTGTTCGAGGTAGCCCCCCAGTCCTTTCAAAATAAGGGCCAGTCTTTCTCTGCTTTACCTCTGTTATAGTTAATATTCTGAATTTCATGATGTGTATACCCTGTGCTTTTTCTCTGCCAGGAAGCTTACCTAGTAGGTCATTACTCAATTTGAATCCAAGCGAGCTGTCTTGAGACGCCAGGATTTGCAATAGGAGTGTGTGTGTGTGTGGGGGGGGGGGTCTGCCATCTCTTCGCCATGTCTGTAAATGGATTGACTTTTTTCTACTTTCCAACAGCTATGGGGAGGCATTGAACACCCCTGCATATATATCCAGGATTGCTAATGCTCTTTCAAAGGTGCCAGAGGATTGATGTCACTGGCTGAGAAATCATAATTGGCCTTAAATAGAATATTTCAGAGTTCAGAAGAGATTTTATTAATGATTTCATTCTAAAGGTAGAGTTCACTGTTGCTTAACCTTTGCTGTAAAGGTAATTGCTCAGCCCAAACTGTTCTTCTAAGAGGGTGAAATCATTTGTACCCTTTTTGAAGAGACTATCAATTAAAGAGAGATTTCCTTTATATTGCTATACCCCATTTTCCCCCTCAGATGCTGTCCCTCTTCCCTCCATGGGAAGATTGTCACAGGAAACCAAGTCAAGAGGGTTTCCCACTTAATAAATGAAATGACTTTTATTTTCATATTATTTCTCTTGAACAAGAAACACCTTTTTGGAAGAATTCTATTTATGCCATGAAGTGGAAGTATAACCTTTTTGGTTCTTTTCAGGGAAAAAATGTACTTCATAGAGTTGTAACTTCAGTAGTGTCAGCCTTAACCACCTGGGAAGTCTCTGGTTCAGAAAGTAGGGGTTGTTGTTGTGTGCCATTGAGTCATGTCTGACTCACAGCGAGCCTCCTGGGGTTTTCAATGGCTGATTGTTTTAGGATTGCCTCAGGAATGGATTGCCATGTCCTTCCATTTTTGCGGTGTTGGGAATCCAACTTGGGACCTCAGAGACTACAGATCAGTGCTCTACCAACTGAGCTAAATCTTAGCCCAGAAAGTAGGGGCAGGGTCCTCCAAATCTTCCCTTTCAATAGGGTAATAATGGAAAGCCTACTCTTAAACACTCAAAGTCTAAATTATATATGATGCAGATGCTTGACATCACTTCATAATTTTAAGATTGAAAGTTTACCACACAAACAATTATGTTCTTCCCACCACCTAACCCTCCCCCAATCTTACGCTCCCCACATTATCTCCTTTTTTATTTTTTCCTTCTTTTAATTAGGCTATGATACAGAGTCAAGACAACACTTTTTGACCGTTCTTTAAGAATTCTGTGGCATCTCAGTCTAGCCTTGTCATTATTATAACCACCACAAATTAATTAAATAAAAAACAATTTTAACCAAATAAGTGTTATGGCCTTATTTGGGGCCTCTCAATTGATATATTGAAAATGTAACTGCCATAACCTCACAATGTAACTGTATTTGGAGGCAGGGCCTTGAAAGAGGAAATTAAGGTCAAATCAGGTCATTTGGCTAGGCTTTCACCCAATATGACTGGTGTCCTTATAGGACAGGAGATGGGAGGACATACACACACATGAAGACAGGGAGAAGTAGACAGTCATCTCCAAACTAAGGAGAGATGCCTCAGAAGAAACCAAAGTTACCAACATCTTGATCTCCACGTTTTAGCCCCTATACTGTGAGAAAATAAAATTCTATTGTTTAAGCTACCCAGCTTGTGTACTTTGGTATATAGTCCTAAAAAATCCATATTAATATTGTATACATTCAAAATGTACTAGTCTTTTAAATTTGTTTCATATTTTTAAAATCAACTTTATTGAAGAAGAATTTACACACAGTAAGACACTCCTAAGTATCACGTATGTTGCTCTTATGGCAAAATCGTGATGTGCATATATAGATAAATATACTCACAAAAAAGACATGGAAGTAAAAAGGAGATCATTGGTGGGGAGGGAGGGAATGGGGCAGGAGGGTGATAAGAGGGTAAGAGGGAAGATAAAATGAACAATGTACAATGAAATGCATGTATGGAAACATCATAAATAGACCCATTAAGTTGTACATTAAAAACTAACTTAAAAGTTTTAAAAACACATTATCTTAAATGTGTGATGCAATAAATTTTGATAAGTATATTTATCAATATAAACAATAAAATATCAATATAATCAAAATATACAATGTTTTTGTAATCCCCAAAGTTTTGTCATGCCCCTTTGCAGTCAGTCTAATTCCCCATCTATAGGCAAAAACTAATCTTCTTTGTAATTCGGTAGATTAATTTTATCTGTTCTTGAATTGCATCTGAATAGAATCATATAGTATGTATTCTTTTATGTCTAGTTTCTTTTGCTTGGCATACTTTTGAGATTCATCCATGTTATGCATATGTCAATTATCACTGAATTATATTCCATTGTATGGATGACAATAATGTATTCATTTATTCACTACTGGTGCATATTCAGATTTTTTCCAGTTTTGAGCTGTTAATAAAGCTACCATGAATATTTGTGTAAAAGTCTTTGTGTGGATATCTGTTATTTCTCTTGGGTAAATATCTAGGAGTAGAATTTCTGTGTTTTATGTTAAATGCATTCTTAATTTGTTTCTTAAAAAAGGAAAGAAAAAACCTTTTAAAATTTTTCAAAGGTTTTACTTTCCCATCCACTTTACTTTCTTAAATTATCAATTTATCATCTTATTTTTCCACTAATAATGATATTTCCAGGTGTTCTATCCCTACCAACCCTTGTATTGGGAGTTTTAAAATATGTTAACCATTCTTATAAGGTCTCTCAGTATTGTTATAATTTCAATTTTCCCAGATGACTGCTGATGGTATCTTTTTTTTCTTTTTGAGACATGGTCTCACTATGCAGACCAGGTTGACCTTGAACTTGAGATTCTCCTGCCTTTTCATGTCATTTGATTGACTAATTGCATGCATTCTTTGGAGAAATGTCTGGTCAAATCTTTTGCCCATTTTTAGTGGGGTTGTTTATCAATGAATTATAATTATTATTTATAAGTTCTGGATATAAGCCTCTTGTCTGACACAGGTATTGGGATTTTTTTTGTCATCTATTGCTTACCTTTTCATTTCCTTGATTGTGTCCTTTGATGAGCATGTTATAATTTTACTGATGTCTGTGTTTATCCTTGAATAATTACTGATTTTTTTTTGCATTCCAAGAAATTTCTAAGTTGCAAACATTTTCTCCTCTGTTTTTTCCTATAAGTTTTGTAGTTTCAATGTTTGGGTGAATACAGTTATTTGATGGGGCCAAAGAAGGTATATGTGATTTGAAAGAAATAAAATAAAACTTTTATGGTTTAGGTTTTACATTTACATCTATGATTAATTTGAGATTTTTTTTGTATGTGTGGTGTAAATAAGAGTCAAGATCCTTTTTGCATGTATATATAGCTATTCAATTGTTTCAACACCATTAGTTGTAAAGACTTTTCTGTTCCCATTGAATTATCTTGGTGGTCATCTATTTATTGGCTACTTATGTGGGTCTATTTCTGGATTCTCCTGTACTGTACATAGGGTGGTTATAAGTCAGACCCGACTCAACAGCACCTAACAACAACGACAACAATTACTGCCAGCTATTAACAGAGGCAGGCCAACTAAATATGTACCTTTTCATTACCTAACAAGTGAAGACCAAACACTAGTACAGTTCAAAGGACTAATAGTACTTGTGATAGGCTAAAATGGTGATAAAATTATTTCTCTATACATTTCTTCTTGTGTCAATACCACACTGTCTTGATTACTGTGGCTTTATAGTAAGACTTCAGGTTCAACTTTCCTATTCTGTTTCAAAATTGTCTTGGCTCTTCTAGATTCTACATATTTCCATATAAATTTTAGAATCAACTTATCAATTTTCAAAATCTTACTGGGATTTTCATTGCAATTGTAAATAGACATTTTAATAATGATGATGGGTCTTTGAATGCATGGACATGTGTTTTCTCTCCAATTATTTAAGTATAAAATTTCTCAGCAATGTACTTTAGCTTTTACCATGTAGGTCTTGTGCATATTTTGTTAAATTTATCCCTAATTGCTTAATATTCATTAACACTATATAAATAATATTTTTAAAATTTTATTTCCCAATTGTTTGTTGTAATTACATAGAATTACAATTGAGTTTTATATATTAACATTATTTCTTGGGGCCTTTTTAAAATCTTTAATCCAGGAACTTCTTTTACAGGTTTTTTTTTTAAGAA
>VMDO01016356.1:0-20345 GCA_007922755.1 Pedetes capensis | reverse complement strand
AGAAAAGAAAGGAAATATCATGTATGTTGCCTTTTATGGCGAAATCGGGATGTACATACATAGATATATTTAAAAAAGCAAGTAGAAGAGAGACAGTTGGTGGAGAGGTTGAGATGGGGGAGGAGAATCATAAGAGGGTAAGGGGGAAGTGAAATGAATGTAAGCAATGTACAATGAAATACATGTATGGGAAAGTCATAATGTGGTCCATTAAGTTGTACATTAAAAATTACCAATAAATCAAAGATTAACAAAAAAGAAATAGTTACAATGGTCACCTTTGCTATGATCCTGGTCTGAATGGGAAAGCATTCACTGTTTTGATATTAACTTTAATGTTAGCTTTAGACTTTTCATAGGTGTTCTTTCTCAGGTCAAGGAAGTTCCTTTCTATTTCTATTTTTAGTTGGTTAATGGGTATTATCATGAAAAATTGTTGAATTTTGCCAAATGCTTTTTAAAAATATCTATTGGGATAACCAAAATTTCCCCCTTTAGTTTGCTAATATGATGAATAAAATTGATTGAATTTCCAAATGTTAAACCAAACTTAAATTTCTCAGATACACCCAACTTCTATTGGTAATTTCAGGCTAGCCTTGGGCTGCCGCACCAAAGGTATCAGCAACAGCTAAACAGAAACTCATCCTCAGAAGTCTGAGTACCATCTCTGTTGGGCATTTCCTCTGAGATCCCCTTGTATTCAGGTTCAGAAGGCTTGAAGATCAACTTCTCAGGGTCAACTCTCAGAGCAACTACTTTATGCTAATCTCTTCTCTTTGTTTCCTCCTTCCAGCCTGACAGGCTATGGTTCTTTCAGAAAATCAGAGTTCTTCTCAGAGTGGGAAATGTTTTAGAGATCTTTTAGTATAACTCTAGCTAATGCATGAATCCTTGCAACATTATCTCTGCTTAATAGTCATCCATCCTTGGCTTCAAATAATTTGGGACAGGAAACAGTACATCCTGCTTTCCCAAATACAAAGAAATTAAAGTGAAACAGATTAAAAGGACATGCTGTTACAATTGGGGTTTTACTTTCCCTAGTAGCCATTATCTACTATTTAATCTGTTAATACTGTTTTTCTTTATGCTGGGTTCTGCAAACTCCCATGGATGTATTCTCAGGATTCCATGAGTTCTCTTAGGAAATTAGAAGAAAAAATGTTTATTTTTATAGTACTCAAAACAAAAAACAAACAAACAAAAAGAAATATAGGCATATTCTGGATGATTTCCATAACCACAGAGAACTCTAACAGAAAACTACTACATATTTTTCAATGCCTACATTTGCATTTATAGTCTATTTGAGAGGTTACTGCTGGTTAAGAATGAGGGTGTTGGATCCCATGTACTTGGACATCCAAGTCAGCAACTTACTATATGTGTGATATGGGGCAATTACTTTGTCTTTCTATAGGTCACCTTCCTCATCTGTAAAATGGAGAAAATTAAATCATTTCATAGGATAGTTATAAAGATTAAATGAATTAATTTATTTGAACAATGCCTGGGACATAAAAAGTGCTATATAAATATTTCGTACTATCATTAAATAGTACTAGCTTAATTATTGGGGCTGGGATTTAGCTCAGTTGGTAGAGCGCCACTCTGCAGTCTCTGAGGTTTTGAGTTCGATTCCCAGCACCGCAAAAATGGGAGAAAGGACATAGCAACCCACTCCCAAGGCAATCCCGAAACAGTCAGCCATTGAAAACCCCATGAGGGTCACTATGAGTCAAACACAACTCGATGGCACCAAACAATAACAACAAGCTTAATTATTGCCAGTTGGCAGCCATAGCACCCTAGCATCCGATCCTGTCTGATCTTGGAAGTTAAGCAGGGTTGGCTTGGATATTCCTTAGATGGCAGACCACCTAGGAATACCAGGTGGTCCAGGCTAGGGAGAAGGACCTGGCGATCCATTCCCAAAACAATCCACCATTGAAAACCCTATGAATAGCATAGATGCACTGACTATAGTGCCAGGCATGGCAGAGTGTCAGAGAGTGTTTCCTCTACTGTACATAGGGTGGTTATAAGTCAGACCCGACTCAGCAGCACCTAACAACAACGACAACAATTACTGCCAGCTATTAACAGAGGCAGGCCAACTAAATATGTACCTTTTCATTACCTAACAAGTGAGGACCAAACACTAGTACAGTTCAAAGGACTAATAGTACTTGTAACAGGCTAAGAGGGTGATAAAATTAGGTAGTTATATGACTCATAGTACTACAAGCATACCCCACAATGTAGAGAATAGTCAGTTTCAGCAAGATAGTATCACTTGTCATATAAATGTAATAATAATTTAGATTTTACTACTTTTATAGTTTGCTTATATTTGAATTTTTTTAGTTTCCTATTTATACATCATAAGAACTAGATGCCTGCAGAGTTTATGTTTAGTATCATGTGATACATATTTAAATAACATGCTACTAAAAATCATTTATCAACATTAGAGGTCCATTAGATTTTTTTTCCCTTTAAAATAGATCCACACATTACTCAAATTTAAGATATATGACATAGCAAGGCATGTTCTCTCCCTAACAGAGTACTATTCCTAGTTGTAGTCCTAAGTGCTTGAGACATAAAACAGGGCACTTCTGTCTAAGGACAGCCATGACGGAGACATTCGGCTAGTTTGGAGCTCCTAGGTCAGGGGGTGCTTAATCACTGTATTTAAGATCTAAGGTATAAAATTGGAAGAAGAGTTTTGTAACTCAGATGGAGGAAAGATAAGGTTGAAGAAGTAGAGGGAGTGATGCACACCTAACAAATGTCTGAGTGTCTTTAAGTGCCAGACACCACTCATAGCAATTTTGTAAACTATGGCCTGATTCTCCACCTTTTAGATGCGGAAAATGAGGGTCAGGGAAGTTAATAACTTATATAAGGTCACAGAGCTATAAAGTAGCAGAACAAAGACTACCACATACTGCCTGGCTCCAAAACAGACCATTTCCACTGTAGCTTTGTCACTGAAAGCCACAGGTGAGCTCTGAGATAAAGACCTATGATGAGAACACCTGTCTAGGAATTCCAGAATGTAAGCCTTTTTGGAATGGCCAGAACAGAAGGACCCCTTAGGATATTTTTTAGCTTCTAATGCACAGATGGAAGAGACCTACAGGTTGGATTACTAGGGTGGTTAATTTTATATGTCTGCTTAACTGAGTCTTAGGATCCCCAGACAGCTAGTTAAACATTATTCTTGGGTATGTCTGTGAGGGTGTTGCTGGAAGAGATTCACATTTGGAGGGATAGACTCAATAGAGCAGATGGTCCTCCCCAAGGTGAGTAGGCATCATCCTATCTGTTGAGGTCCTAAATAAAACAAAAAGGTGAAGAAAGGTTAAATTAATTGACTGCTAGAGCTGAGACATCAATCTTCTGCCCTCCACATTCCGGCTGTCAGACCACCAGACCCAGACTGGGATCTACACTATTGGCTCTGTGACTCTCAAACCTTCAGACTGTACCAGTGGCTTTCCTGGGCCTGCAGACAGAAAATTGTGGGATTTCATACTCTCCATAGTCACATGAACCAATACTTTATAATAAATCTCCATATATATATACACATATATTTCCATATATATACACATATATTTCCATATATATGCATATATATGTGTACACACACACATACACACATACACACAATTTTTCTGTCTCTCTGGAGATCCCCAACTAACAGTTACCGTCGAGTCAGCCAGAGTGAGCTGATTCTCAGCATCCTGACAGCTGTAGCTATAGCTGTAGCTCAAAGTTGGAGGAACATTTGTACCAGAAATTAATTTATTTCCTTAACTATGTTAAGGAAGAACCATTGGCCATTTATTTTCACAAGTGGGTTCACGACCTCAAGTAATTATAGATCCAAACATGTCTGGGAAAAATAGGCTTTCCCTTCCTCATTTTGCATGTCATTTTTGCTAAGGAAGTAAAAGTGTCCATGTCTTACTATGGGGAAAATATTTTTCTCTCAGAAGAGAGGATTACACACTGGAAAGAAAGCACAGTGCCTTCCTCTTCCTGCCCTCAAGGTTGTACATTGTTCTTATTCTTCTCTACTAGAAACCTGTACACTAAACTTTTCATCCTCAAACGATCACTTGGCAAATTAGAGTCATGGTACCGCAGGCCTTCAATTTTTAGAAAGTTTGGTCCCCAGATATGAGATCTGCTATTATGAAATGTAGTCAGCTCTCTTGTTTCCTGTTGCAACATTCCCCAGAGGGTCGCAGAGACACTTGGGAGCCTGGTTCCTCCAAGTCTAGGTTCTTCTGGGTCCCATATTTACAAGGTAAGAGACACTTCAAATTGCTTCTATGGGCCTCACCCTATTGTTAAGGTCAGATGTGGGTTTTGTGGAGCAGTTAATATAAATATTATTAAATTATCAGGCAAATTTTTTTCAACTTCACAATTCATCTTAATGTCATGTAAATTTTTTAGAATCATCAAATTTAGGAAGAACTTTATCAAATTGTAAGATCTGGAAAGATTTTCCACTGACCAACTTCTGGCTTCACACATTTCACACCTTGTTTCTCCTCCACTTCCCATATACCTCGGGTGCTGAGGGCTATAGGAAACAGTCATGTCACAATGTGATCTCTGGCCTTGTGCCTTGACTTCACCACACCAGATGAGTCAGTCAGCACAGAAGGCAAGAGGATTATTCCTGGAAGCTAGCTCTCTGTACATCAGGAGAGCTAACCCATAAATTAACTATACAGAGATGTGACCTAAAACCACATGAATACAGACCACCCGTATCCAGTTTATTGTATTCCTAATTCGACTTCTCCTTAGGATCCTCAGGGTCCCTGTAGCTCTATCAATGCTACTTCACATGCAGGACAGTGTGACAGTAGGGATGGTGGAGGGGGAAACAGTGGACTTAACTAAGTGCAGATGAGCCTAAAATATTGCAAATTCTATGACATATGACCTCATGCACAAGTTCCTACTGCACTTCCCAGACACTCAGAAGGGATTGATGCAAATGCGCCCTAAAGGTTAAGCTTCGTTAGATTCACTAGACTGTCTCTGCCTTGCATTGAGGTAGGTGAACTTCTTACTCTTCTTAGTCCACTTTTCTTCAGTGTTTAGAGTATCTTTAAAGATGCCAAATCATTTTTATTTTATTTCTTAACTAGATGGCTTTCTGTGATTATTGGGATAGATGATTAACCATTTAATTTTTATTTTCATAATTAATTTTTGCTATGTACTCTAATGCATATTATTGTTCCCGGGAAAAGCAGCAGTTTGGAGGGCCTTGTGCTTGTGACTTTCAATTTGGAGCTTTTCTGGTTGGCCAATAATTTAGGCCTCATGTACCTTACTTTTATGTGGGAGGATTACTGGCCATCTCTTTGAAGTGCCCCTTACGACTTCCTGAGGCAAATACCACGTTCAACACATTGCCTGTATTTTAGGTCAAGTGATCCCAGAGTATCTATAAATTCAGTGAAATGTTGGTCAATTATCTTCACATCATGTAATTACAAACAGACCAAAACACACTTCTGCTTGTATGGTTTCATACTCTAAATCATTCCCAGAAGGATTTGAGACAGTTTATGATTATATATTTTTTTCTTTTACCAATTAAAAATTGAATTAAAAAATGAAAAATAAAACTCAGAAGAAAATGAAAGTTGATGTAGAATGATTGGGGGGCAAAGTTCAGACCTAAAAATGCAGAAATGCCAGTATGATGACCACATCTGGGTGAGTAAATCAACTCTGGGCTGCTTTGTGAGTGAAGTAAAAAGGGAAACCTGATTTGTTACAAGGTACACACTGTTCAGACCTTCAAAACATCACTGTTTTTCAGATGCTCAGCCTTTTCTGGCTCTGAGATATAAAAGAAACTTCTCTCTTGGGAGCCCTGTGGTGATGGCTCTGTGTGACAGGACTTCTATAGTCAACTCTTCTACAGAATCAGTTTAGGAGTATTTTTTTTAAAATACTGATTACTGACACTTATCACTGCCCAATCTTATTCAGTAGTCATGAGGTGGGGCCCAGAACACAATCTCATTCACTGTTTAAATCCCAGCGTGTCATCTGGTACTTTATATAAGACTCACTAAATATTTGTTAGAAAAATGAATAAATAAATGAATGAAATGAATGTTTGCTTTCTTCAATAAGTTGAAAATTATTTAGAATAGTCCTGTGCCACTCCTATCTTTACATTGTCTAAAACATTTGGTAATAGTTCATTCATTCCTTTATTCAACAACCTTTTCTTGAAGGTCTCTTATGTGCCAGGCATTGATCTAGGCTCTGGGAATACAGTAGCAAACAAAACATTCAAAGGCAAAGATGAATGGAAAAGAAGACAATTGTGTGTGTGTGTGTGTGTGTGTGTGTGTGTGTGTGTGTGTGTGTGTGTGCATGTGCGTGCGTGTGTGTGTGTGCGTGTGTGTTTTGTGTTAGGGAGAGTTCCTTAAATATATTGAGCACATGTGAATTTCGTCTGAGTCCCATTCCCCAGAAAACTCTGAGGCTTCACAATAATAAGATCTATGGAACGGTTTCAATGGAGGCTGTTGGGTGACCCGTGGATTTTGTTTCCTTCAATAGTGGCTAGGGTGCTTTTTGAAATTTTAAAATCAGAAGACTCTGGTGGGGGACCCTAGATGAGCCTAAAATATTGTTCTCTTAGGAAACACTCTCCTCAGATAAAGCAGTGAGAGCCTTAACTGAGGCTGAGCTTAGACAGGATCTCTCTGGGCCCATTTATAGTTCTGAGCCATTCTGCTTCCTACTAAGGAACTCTCAGGGATGGGGCCACCCCGCTGAGCCAAGCGCTCATGGTTATTGGCCAAGGAATGTTGCCCTCTCCTTCCCTTTGGCTCTCCTTTAGCATGCAGGGGCTGCTCCAGCATCCGCTGTCTATGGCGCCAAGAAGCCTGAGAGTCCCTTGACTGCAGGGGTTGGTAGGTCGTGCACTGGAGGCTGCCTGGCGACCAGGGCCCATTAACTTCCTATTCCAGCTCATTGTTTTACAAGTGGTCATCGCCACCCCGCCGCCCAGTCAGAAGCAAGTAGCAGCTTTATGGCCTACTTACAGAAAATGGCTCAGCACTTAGGCATTTTCTGGTGCCCCAGGGTTCAAAGTGAAATTAATTTCCATTACCACCCATAATAAATCACCTCGCCCAACACATGTATGAAATTCCATTCAGAAGACTCGAGTCATTCTGGGGCCACACAGAAGAGCATACACACTTCAGCTTGCACTTAATTTCTCTGCTTAGGAGAGAGCTGAAGGGGGCCTGCAAGCAATTAGGTTCTAAAAGAACCAATGAAGCACACAACAGCGCTAAAACAGAGACAGGAGGCTGCCTGAATGTCTTGGGTTTGTGTAGTGGAAAAGAGGGAGTTTTTCTCACTTTGGGAGCCTCTCCTTCAGCCCCTACTCTCCTTTCCCATCCCAGATCCTAGTATTAGGGCCAATAGTGGCCTCCCTATTTGACATCAAAATCTGGATCCAGTTGGAAACACTCTGAGGCCTTTGGAAAGATGTGTGTGGCTACTCAGTTTGATTCCCAATCATTTTATAAAAGAAACTACTAAATGATCATAAGTGCTGCATATAGCTGGATAATGAAGTAAGTAAATAGCAATTTATAGTGTCAGTGAGACAAATCCATGGATGTCAAAAGCCTGGTGACCATGACTCACAGGCAGCGAATCATCCCTGAAGAATTTTAGCCAGAGACCCAGGATCTTCAAACTGGAACGGATCTTACAGAGTGTTGAGTCTACTCCTCATGAGAGAGAGGTGATGAAGGAGAAAAAATAGGAGGTTATAAAAGTAACTGCTACTGTTTATTGGACACCCATTCTTTGCCTACAAGGTGTTAATTTGCAACATTTGTATCAATTAAGCTCTATGGGAAACCTATAAGCTATGCTTACAAATTTATAAGAAAATTTAAGACAGTGCAGAGAGTTCCCAGTTTCTCTATTAATATTTTACATTGGTATGGCAAATTTGTTACAATAAATAAGTTTTGATACATTATTACTAACTAAAAGCCACATTTCCTTAGTTTGTACCTAATGTCCTTCTTCTACTCCAGAACACCACATTACTTTTGGTTGTGGTGTCTCCCTACGCTCTTCTTGGCTGTGACAGTTTCTCAGATTTTTTTTTTTTTTTTGTTATTGTTGGTTTTGATGATTTTGACAGCTTTGAGGAGTTCTGGTCAGGTATTTTTAGGATACCTCTCTATTAAAATTTGTCTTATCTTGCTTCTCATGATTAGACTGGGATTATAATTTTTTGGAAGATGAGGTAGGTATTTCTGTCCTCTTTTGCAAATGAGAAAAGAGGGACTCTGAAATCAGGGGAATTACCTTAAATCATATCACCAATAAGTCATGAAGTCAGATTTGGAACCCAAGTCTTTCTAAATCCAAAATTCAAGTTCTTAGCCATCACATTGTTTAATGATTTTGGAATCCCAACTAGGACTTAAATCTGAATCCTAAAAGGGTATTTTTTGATGGAGATAGATGGATAGATGAATGGAACAATAGGTAGGTAAGTAGGTAGATAGATTCATGATTATTGCTTTCTGACAACATAAGTAACACAGCCTTACTATAAATACTCAAGTACTATGTCATGTATAAAGTGAGAGTGCCTTGTAAACCCTCTGGAATAACTGCTACTATTATGTACATGGCTCTCCAATTTTGTCTATGCTTATGCTATATACAACTTTTGTTGGCATATATAATTGTGCCAATATAATTTTTAATTAGAAGAATATTATACACATTGCTTTGCAGCTTTTTTCTGCACAGTATGCCATATAACATTATAAACCATGTATTTTACTTTGACCTCAAATTTTTTACCTACATTTAACTAACTGGTTCTTTATAAATGGATATCATATTTTCAAATTTATGATTGGTGCTCTTTCCATTAGAGTAGTATGTCAGAAATCTTAACATCATTTGGAGAAGATATTAAAATGTATATTCTTAGGCCCACAGGCTGGAGACTGTTACTCAAAAACTTTGACAGAATTTCGATTTTTTTCATAATTACAACTTCATCCAGGATTTAACAGAGCAAGTGATTTTGAAAAAACAAAAATATTTAGTCTCTCTCTCTTCTCTTGATAGCATAGTCCTCCCTTAGTTTAGATAGAAGTAATCCATTCTGACATTCAGACTTCAGAACCTCTAAGTGATCAGCTACCCTAAGATAAACCTGCATATAGAACTTTGAAAAATAAATGCTTCTTGAGCTCTGAATGAATTTGCTTTAATGGCTCAACAGATTATAGTATATGTTGGGGGAAAGGGATTGGCATTTCATGGGTGCTACCTCATTTGAACCTTCCAACAATATGAGGGGTAAGCAGTCTAGATGTCTTGTGACATTTGATTGATAAAGTGATTGAGTCTCAGAAGGATTTTTGAAGGTCCCATGGGTGGTTATCCATGTACAAGGATATCAACCCAGGTCAACCTTGAATTGTGTATCAATTAGAAACCCCTTGGTTAAGTGACTTGACTGTCTCAAGCAACCCAGAGAAAAGAGATGACAAGGCTCAGTGTGGTCAGTACTTTCACTGGTTGCAAAAGGCATTTTTCCCATGGGAGAAAGTTTACCCATTAGTATCTCCAACTTTACATCCTGCAATATTATGGCCTTGATGGAAGGAAATTCTTCTACCCAATTTTAGTATGAAACATTTTCCAGGGAATGTTTCTGATTGGACACATACCAATGTCTAGACCCATCTCTACAGCCAAGTGGGTAAGGAACCAAGGTAACGAGCCTAATCATGAAGCCCAATTAGAATCAGGTAGAGGAGAGGGAGGTGCAGAACACTAAAGCAAATGGATGAGAAACAGTCACAGTTACTAGAAGGGTAAAAGGCACTCACTAGACTAAAAGGGTGCATGTCTGCCACAGGCTGTGTCCACATAACACTTTGAATTTGTAGAACTGTATCATTTTTAAGACCATTGTGCATGTAATCTCCTCAAAAATAAAAATCCTTTGGTAATTAGCATACCTACTATTACATCACCTGCAGCCATTCCACTGTGGCATTTGATCCCGTCAGCTCTCAGAAGCTAAGCAGGGTTGGGCCTGGTTAGTATTTAGATGGGAGACCCCCTAGGAACACCAGGTGCTGTGGGCTTAGGAGAAGGACCTGGTAACCCACTCCGCCAAAACAATCAGTCATTGAAAACCCTATGAACAGCAGAAAAGCATTAACAATACTGTTTTGTCTGTTGTAGATAGGGTTGCAATGAGTTGGACACTTACTTGATGGCACCTAACAACAACAACAACAACAACAACAACAACAACAATTGCATCCAATAAGTGTGTTAAAATCCTCTATAAAGTTTCTTTTTAAAGATGTTGCATTTCCATATATTCCATGGTCAAATGAATACTATATAGTGATTTTCTTTTTCAGATACATCCTGCATAATAGCATGTTAAAAGCTCATAAAATTCTTGTCATAAATAAATATATTTTACTTCTTTAGCTAACCATTTCCCTAAGTAACTTGACTATGGATTTGTCTTTTTGTCCCTTAGATATAACTATCAATTCACTTGAAACTAGAATTCATTGGTATAGTATTGAAACAAATACTTTCGCATTCAATTCATCAGAAAATTCTTCTTTATTAGCAATTAGTGGCACACTTCAGCCAAGGCAGAAGATTATCATTTTTAACAGGCGTAATCTGAATTAGCAGTGTTTTGTTACAGAAAATGAGATTCCACAACTAGCTTCATTACCTCAGAGCATTCCAATCATATCAGACAGGACTCCTTTCTAAAAATGATATTTCATAGCATTCTCTTCACCACTCTAAAATGAAATTCATAGATAATTTAGCCTACCTACGCATAAAATTTCAAAAAAGATCAATCTAATATCTTAACAATAACAAAAAAGAAAAAAGAAAATAATTTAAAATAAGTTAACCTCTATCTTAATATGTAAATGCTTAGCTACAACTACACTGGAACGTCTACTGAAGTAATCAGACACTTGCACTCACACACTGAATCTCTAGGTATGTGATAAGAAATGTGAATTATAAAGAGGTGTTGGTAATGCAAATACCTCCCTCAGTGGTGTTGCCATCAATGGTGTGATTGTTTTCAAAGGATGAACTGCTCTTGGTAAAGTTCAATATTGATTGAAGGACAGTCTTCTTTATTTATGTGGAGCTGCCTTGCTGAATAGTTCAGTATATATTTTGTGTTATATGTAAAATCCAGGTCAATTTTAAGCCCAAATAATTCTAAATAGGTTGCTAGTTAGACTTCCCTGCAAGACACCCTCATAAGACATTCAAAAGTCATGCAGGACAGACAGTTGAATGTGGTGGCACGTGCCTGTAATTTCAGCACTTGATAGGTAGAGGTAGGAGGATTGTGAGTTTGAGGCCAGCCTGGGCTACATAACAAGACTATCTCAAGAAACAAAAATTAAAAAAACAAAACAGCTCCGCACGGTGGCACATGCCTACAATCCCAGCAACTTGGAAAGCTGAGGCAAGAGGATCATGAGCTCAGAGTCAGAGATAGCCTGCACAACTCACAACTTAGCAAGACCCTGTCTCAAAATTATTTTTTTTAAAGAAGGGATTGGAGGTGCAGCTCAGTGGTATAGCACTTGCCTAGCATGTGTGAGGCCCTGAGTTCAACCCCTAGTACTGCAGGAAAGAAAGAAAGAAAGAAAGAAAGAAAGAAAGAAAGAAAGAGAGAGAGAGAGAGAGAGAGAGAGGAAGAAAGAGAAAGAAAGAAAGAGAGAGAGAGAGAGAGAGAGAGAGAGAGAGAGAAAGAAAGTCATGCAGAACAGAGAATTATTCTTCATATAAGGAATGGCTCAAATATTACAAGACATTTTAGAATCTCTGGCCCTTGTACACTAAATACCAGTAGTGCCCTTCTAAGTCATTCGACAAGTATGACACCCTCAAAGATTTCCAAAATGCTACCCCTGTCCCATGGTACAGAACTGCATCCACTGAGGACCACTGAGATACAAGTTGTTTCTTGAATTGCAGGTACACCTTGCATTATAATCAAAGTCTTTAGTACTCAAAGAGAAACTTGGAAATAAAAGATCTCATTGTCCCGACAATATGTTTCCAAATATTTCATGATAAGGGAAGTGGATGGGGAGCATTTGGCAATTTTTTCCCTTGAAAAATAAATTGGTGTGCAGTTGAATATCATGCCACATAGAAAATACTAGCCCTCCATTTTTTTAAGTACAAAATTCTGGCTCCAACAATGAGAAATTCTACAAAGGATGGTAGTAATCATTAGATATTGCATAGTTGCAGCTATCTGGCTGGGTCCTATGTGTAGCACACTGTATTTTGTCATTTCCATAAAAGGAGTAGGGAGTGAAGGTATAGTTTCCCCTTTTGTGGTGACCAACACCATAAATGTTTCAGTGACTACTAGATCTGATAAAGCTGACTGATGCCAACTTCTGTGTTGTTATTATTATTATTTTCCTGGAAGCGGAGCAGGGGAGGGAGGAGCAGTGGCATACTACCAAGGATATGCCCACAGTTCACATCAGCCTGCATTCCATCACTTGCAACTTAATTTTGGGCAAGTCATTTAGTCACTCAGCACCTCAGTTTTCTCACCTGCAAAACAGAGATGATCATACCATCTGGTTTTAGAGGATTGTTATTAATATTAAATGGGCTAAAACACCAGTACTGTTTATAGTAACTTTGTTATTATTAGCTATAATAGTTACCATTTCTCCTTCAGGTACCTTAAAGTTTTTAAATTTCTTCCCAAGTCCAAGTTCATCTACCAAGTCCACGTTTCCTCCTTCATTTGGGATAATGCCCTCAACACACCCTGTTATATAGCATAATCAGGGGCATTTCATAGTTCTGGTGCAGCCCCCATCTTTCCCATTCCCCACACCCCACTCCAGTCCTTCCTTTTTAAAAAAGCATGTCCTCTAGTGCAGAAAAAAGAATTCTCAGTTCTGCCTCCAACTTCCTGGTGACCTTGGCAAGTCACCTTCATTCCCCAGGACTTATTTGTGCACTTGTAAATTTCAGTGACCTCTAAGACCCCTTCAGGAATCATTTTTTCCTCTCCCCCATCCCCACTTGTGCCAGGGAGAATTCTGGAGCTAAAGGAAAGGGGCATTCGCTTGTCTGAAGCCTTTCTGGGTACTCATTCATGCAGCATCCACAGTTCTAAACGACCTCAGCTGCTCCAAGAAGTCAGTTTTGGTCATCCTATTAATTTCATCTCCAGATAGGAAAATAAGAGCTGTGAATACAGAGATGCACCTCCTCAAAGTGAAAACAGGCCACTCTTAACAGTCAAATGGTCCATTTGAAGCATTCAATGAATATCCCCCCCTTTTTTTGTACAGCATTCTGCCTTTATACACATACACACATAGATGCGTGCACATAATTTGCCAATGTTTACAACCATTTTATGAGGAAGAAAGTTTGGAGATAATTATCCCAATTTTTCAGATGAGAAAATTCAGGCGCAGGGGATTGTGTGGCTTGCATAGGATCCTCCTGTCAGACTCCATGGGGACTTAGTAGGCTGACTCCTAGCTAGATGCCATTTGCCCCAGTGATAACAAGCACATAAAAGGCACCACATTCAAATATATTTCACACATATCTCACTCAGTCTTCACAACAGCTGTAGGAAGGAGACAGATAACTTCTCTATTCAACATAGAACCCCTGTGCTGGAAACTACCCAGGAGTACAAAGCAGCCACCTGTGCAGCGAGCCTGGTAAGGGGAGGGGCTGCAGAATTAGGCGAGGAAGAACTGGTTGTACTGGTCACCGCCTGTTCACCAGGGGCTTTGCTTCCATTACTGCATCAACTTAATTAAAATTGACCTCCCTGGAACAAATAATGGACTCAGTTTTCATATTTTAATTTTTTTTTTTTATGGTACTGGGGCTTGAACCCAGGGCCTCACGCCTGCATGCTCTGCAAGTGCTGGACCACTGAGCTGTGCCCCCAGCCCATTTTTTTAACTTTTTGAGTCAGGGTCTCGCTGAATTACACAGACTGCCTCTGGTCTCGAACTTGCGATCCTCCTGCCTCTGCCTCCCAAGTTGCTGGGATTACAGGAGTGCACCACCACGCCCTGCCCCATATTTTAATTTTTGCATTAAGTGAGGGGACTTATACCCTTCCTTCTTGTCTGGGATTAGGACAATAAATAAGGGACATTTTGGGAAAAAATCAATGTTAACGTCTCACATCTGAATTCTAAGATCCCCATAGATGGTCCTCCATTCCGATTAAATTCAACAAAGCTTTGTGCAATGTTATCTCTGTATCCAGTGATATCTTAAGCACTGCTGACCCCAAAACAAGTAAGTCTATGCCCTCTCTCAGTCTAATTAATAACAATCCTCTAAGGAAAAATAGGAATCAAGAAATACAAGGTGTAGACTCAGGAAGCCGAGGCAGGAAGATCACAGGTTAGAGGAAAAAGGCAGCCTGTGTAACTTAGTGAGACCCTTTGTCAAAATAAAAGAATGAGAAAGGGTTCTGGCTGCGACTTAGTGGTCAAGCACTTGCCTAGCATATGCAAGACCCTAGGTTCAACCCCCAATACTGCCAAAAAAGAAAAAAAAAAAAAAGAATAGAAGGAAGGAAGGCAAGTTGTGGAGACAACATACCATATGGGCTCTGAAATCAAGCAACCTGCGTAGAATCCCTCCCTGCTACAGCCTTTACTGTGTGACCTTGGGCAAATGTCCCAACCTCTGTGCCTTATTTGCTTCATCTGTAATTAGTCCCTATGTTATGCCTTATTGTTACAAGGATTAAATGACTTAATGCATGTGTAAAGTGTTTAGAACAACCCCTAGCACATAGTAAGTGCTGCTATGCAACCATGACAAGCCAGAGTGAGAAGCACAGTAACAGAGATAAATTCAGGGCATGGAGGAAGGAAAAGTGAACTTTGTCTAGGGAAACAGGGCTCAGTGATGGCTTCCGAGGCTTGGAAGATGGCTAGTACTTTTCTTGGGAGATGGCAAGAATGAAGACAGATAGTATTATTACTACAATTAAGAAAAACAACTACCATCTCTTGTGCACTTAAAGTGTTTGCTGGTCCTGTGCTAGGACTTGAAAAGTGTTCTCTCATTAATCCTCTCAACAGTAACTCCTGAGAGACAGAGACCCAGAAAGGTTAAGTAACTCACCTAAGGTCACACAACCTTAGAAGCATACATAAGTGGGACTTGAATTGATGCTTTTTCACATCAAATATTTTTTGTAGAAGGGGGATTATTTGAGGGGAGGAAGGAAACCAGAAGGATGGAGGAAGGGGACAAGAAAGGATAGTAGAGGGGTGAATATGAGGGAAGTATACGATGAACGCATATGAAAATGCCATAACGAAACCCATCATTTTGTACACGAATTTTTAAAAATTAAAGTTTTAAAATTTTTAAATCTTCAAGCTATATTTTAATGTTCTCTGTCCCATCCTCAATTATTGAAAACAGCTTTTCTCACTTCAGAGTTTGATCTTCTAGAACCTGAGTCCTAGCCATGTACAGAGCCTAGCAGTCGGTCTCCAACTACCCAGCTTGGCTTATTGGCTGAAAATAACTGTGTTGGAGTGTGCTGGAGCTGAAGGGACCTCAATGGAAACAGGGAGCCTTCCGAGGAAGAAAAGAGGAAAACTTCGAAATTTCCCCCCAGCCCCTGATGCAGGTTCCAAACTTCCTCCATCCTTTCTCTCAGCAGCCTTATGACACCTGATGAAATTAAACCTGTCCCAACAGGAGCAAACCATGGACATCTGGTTCCAGGCACTTCTAGTCTAATTGTTGCCCAATGAATATAATAGCTTTCTGACTATCTTTTCAGCAATGTGGACTTCTGAAGCCATTCAGAAAGGGCTGAACACCAATAACACTCACCCTCCGGTCTGTGGGCTGAAATCCAATATCAGCCAGAGGGTCCTAGTTTACAACTTAGTTTTCATCTCAACAAGGTCCTCAGTCTCAGGTTTATGGTCCAGTTGCTAGATAGGGGCAATCTGTGACATGTTCCTAACCTGTCTTCTGTTCCTCACATTCCGCTCAGGGTAGGATCACAGGATTACTTTTCAGGCCAAGAGCAGGTACTGCAAACTCCAGCTGAAATACTTCTTGTTGAGCTGCTATCTCTTGACCTCAGAGAGGCAACTGATTCAAATTGTTCCAGGTTAGGGGTTTGAAGACCAGAGAAAGGCTCTGGCTAATTAATTAGGCTGGGTCATGCAGCTGGCAAGCGTGGGTCCAACCCTGGAACACGTGCTTGTACTACCACACATTCTGCACTCTGCATTAGCCCAGAGTCAGGCAAGGAGTCTCAAAAACCCAGCTCTTGATAACCAAACCAGAGGCATGCCAGCATTTTGCTCATTTATTGCAGAGAAACAAAAACAGACCACCCTCAAACCTACTGGTTTAAAGTAAGGGCCATTTTGTTACCATTCACATCTATCTTTGTCCCCTGGGCTCAGTAGGGCAGTTCATCTACTATCTTGCTTAGAGTCTCCTGTGCAGTTGACGTCAAATGGTGCTTGAGCTGAAGTCATCTAGAACATCCAAGATAACTCCCTTCCATATCTGGCACCTTGGCAGGGACAGCTGGAATACTGAGCACAGTGAGATTTGCAGGTAGGACTATCTCGCCATATAGTCTCAGGTCTTCTTCCTTTCTTCATGGAATTTCTGAATTACTTCTTCAATAGGATTGCTGGACTTCTTCTATGGTTTTCCTGGACTTCCAAAAGTAGAAGCTGTCAATCCTTAACACTTAAGCCCAGAACTGGCATAGTGTCATTTCTGCTGAATTCTACTGATTAAAGTCATAGGACTTGCCTGTATCCAGGCAGGGGATTACTTAGGATGTAGATCCTTGTTATGCATCCCCATTGTAAAAACTCAGGTGACCACATCCCCTTATGTAAGTATATTTTCAGCTTATATAGCTACCATTTGTGTGAATGGTTACCACAGGTGAAACATGCTAAGAGGGATATATCCTTGTTTCTTACCATTACAAAAGCTGAAAGAGCCAGATATTAGTACCACCATGTTGCAAATGAACAAAGTAAGTCTCAGAAAGGTCAAGCAACCTTTCCTAAGCTACTCATCTAGTAAAGATTGGCGCTAGGGTTAAGTCTAAGATCCATGTGTCTGCAGAAATCAGCTTGCTTTTTACACACACGCACGTAAGTCACAGTGTTAACCCTTTGCGTCACTCTGGTACAGTGAAAGGCCAGCCATAGTTGGCCAAGCTGAGGCTGCTGATGTTTATTTGCAGAAACTCAACGGTGTTGAGAGTAAATGTGGACTGCATGCTCAGAAGCTCTGGGTTCCAGGCCTCCTAAACATCCCACCCTTACATGTTTTAGATGAGCACAGGCGCTGGGTGGAAGGTTTCTTTTTATTTTAGGCAGCTCATTCTTGCTGCTGGAGACCTGGACTTACGAACTCAGCTACCTGGCTAGATCTTGACCCTTTATTGCCCAACATTCTGCCTCAGATTTTGATCTCTCTTGTTGAGCCAGGTCATGCTGACCCAGATGATAATGTACATATAAATAGGCAGAGATAACAGGACACTCATGACGCATGCACCCCCCAACTAACGCATGCACCCCCCCAACTAACGCATGCTCCTTATTCCTCATGCTAAATCACAATTGCATAACCACCCATGTGCACACATTCTGCTATCTTATGTAACCTTCTGGATATACATCTTATACGACTGTGACATAACTGGACCATGAGTTGGCCATCGGCCCCTATTGTATAAAACCCTTAAAATGCACCTCCATCAGCACTGGTGGCACCAAGAGGTACACCCTAAAATAAAACACGTCAGACCTGCCTGTGGCTCCTCCTACATTTTTTGGTTTCTCCATTGGCCCCAAGCATCCATTCCTCACTGAGGAGCTCAGGTTCCATACCCACATCAACCTGACACCTGTCATCTTTGCCTGGATTTCTAATGCCTACTACTGACCCTCCCAGAACCTGGGAGTTGCCTCCCTAGACCTGAGCTACTGCCTGCCCTTCTCTGCTTTACTTGACTGTGGTGAACTTGATCTATGTTCATCTAGCCAGATAGAATCCTGTTTCTGGTCTAGTTCTATGTATTTACTCATTCATTTAGTCAATTAGTAGCTGCTTACTGATGACTTTTCCTGCCTCAGCCCATTTGGCATATTTCCTGCCCTCGGGTCTGTAAACATTTTGTTTGTTTGTTTTGGCAATAGTTGCAGGTTAAACCCAGGGCCTTGCACATACTTTGCAAGTACTCTACCACCAAGCTGCCTATCCTCAGGATCTTGTTACATTATGCAAGCTGCCTCTGACCTCAAACCTGCAATCCTCCTCCCTCTGCCTCCCAAGTCACTGGGATTATAGGCAAGAGCCACCACACAGGGGCCTTAAAATTATATTTTAAAATAAGCAAATAAGTAAAATTTAGATTGCTTGTGATAGGAAATAAGCAGGGAGGAACAAGGGGAGGATAATAGGCAGAGATAATACTAGGTACAGAAGAAAAGATCTTGAGATGCTAACATCCAGGTCACTGGGGCTATAAATGACCCAGGTTGGATGAAAGTTGTCCACAGCTGAGAACCTTCAGAAAAAGACCCAGAGTCTGGCTTGGGGCCTGCTTACATAGTTTTACTTCATGTGTTTTTGTTGTTAGGTGCCATCAAGTCCTGGCCAACTCCTAGTGACCTTTATAGGGTTTTCAATGGCTGATTGTTTCAGGATTGCCTTGGGAGTGGATTGCCATGTTCTTCCATTTTTGCAAAAATCAAACTCGGGACCTCAGCAACTGTAGAGCAGTGCTCGTATTGTTGTTGTTATGTGCCGTGGAGTCGGTATCCGACTCATAGTGACCCTCATAGGGCTTTCAGCGGTTGACTGTTTCGGGATTGACTTGGGAGTGGATTGCCAGGTCCTTCTCCCATTTTTGCGGTGCTGGGAATTGAACTCAGAACCTCAGAGACTGCAGCGTAGCACTCTACCAACTGAGATAAATCCCAGGCCCAGTGCCCATATAGTCCCTACTTAATTGCTCTCATAAGTCTGTTTTGATGCTATTTGTCTTCCTTATTAAATAGTGAAATATCTCCTGTCTTCACACAAAGTATCCCTTATACTATTTGTTCAGTAAAAAATTGTTGACCCAGTGAAGGAAGGAAGGAAGGAAGG
This sequence comes from Pedetes capensis, assembly GCA_007922755.1. Taxonomy (NCBI): domain Eukaryota; kingdom Metazoa; phylum Chordata; class Mammalia; order Rodentia; family Pedetidae; genus Pedetes; species Pedetes capensis. The sequence goes on along the minus strand of VMDO01016356.1, from coordinate 1,025 downwards.
AAGGAAGGAAGGAAGGAGGGAAGGAAGGAGGGAAGGAGAAAGGAAAGAGAAAAAGACAAAAAGGCAAGGAAGAAAGGAAGATAGGGAGAGAGGGAGGAACATGCTCTCAGTAATTTAACCTGCCCCAAATCCTCCCATTTGTCATCTCTAGTATTATAAACTAAGTGTCAGACCATTTTCTCCTGCTATAAGAAAATATTAGCCTGCAGCAGTAGCCCTGTGGCATCCGATCCCGTCAGATCTCGAAAGCTAAGCAGAGTCGGGCCTGGTTAGTACCTGGATGGGAGACCGCCTGGGAACACCAGAAGCTATAGGCTTGGGAGAAGGACCTGGCAACCCCCTCCCAAAAACCAATCTGCCATTGAAAACCCTATGAACAGCAGAAAAGCACTGACAATAGTGTTTCCCCTGTTGAACAGAGGGTCACTATGAGTCGGATACCGACTTGACGGCACCTAACAACAACAACAACATAAGAAAATATTGGGACTGGGGACTTCATAAAGAAAACAGATTCACTTAGTTTTAATGGTTAAAAACCTAAGATATAAGTAAAATCTCCATCTGTGTGGCCTCTGGTGCAGGTCCCCTTTGGCTACATCACAACATGGCAGAGAAGCAGAAGGAAAACTGGCCATGTGCAGAAGGTGCCAAGTATGCAAGGGAACCTTGCTTTATAACAACTTGCTCTCTTGAGAACTCACTTACTCTGTGAGAAAAGCATTAACCCCTTCCAGGGACAATGCCCAGGACCTAATTTACTGGCTCAAATCCCTACCTATTACTTGGCTCCACCACCTCATGATTTTGCCTCACTTGCTTCTACAATCAACACCTGTGGAAGCAGCAGTCAAGAAATCAAAAGACGCATTGCTCTGGGAAAAGCTGTGACAGAAGATCTCTTTAGAGTATTGAAAAGTAAAGCTGTCACATTGAAGACAAAGGTGTGCCTGATTCATGCCATGGCATTTTCAGTCGCATAATATGGTTGTGAAAGCTAGGCATTGAACAAGGAAGACAGGAAA